>WSFP011571667.1:0-10741 GCA_009831015.1 Picea engelmannii
GAGCTGATAGCCAAATGCTCATGAAAGTCAGGGATAAGCAGGGTGAATTCAACTTAAGGATGTTGAAGAGTCTGGAAAGAATAGAAAAGAAATTGGAAAAGGAGAGTGACTCAAGCAAGATAGAGATTCGTAGGACCCATGAGAGGAAAAGAAGATCAAGGAGTGTTAGCAAACATCATCGTCGCTCCCCAAAGCATTCCAGTAGGGAAGCACATATTAGTTCGAGCCCATCTCCTACCAGAAAGCACAGGAGATATGGGATGGATGAATTGAAAGGGGAAATGAACAAGATCAAGCCTCCAACATTTGATGGAGAACATAAGAAGGAGGAAGATGCCGAAACTTGGTTTATTAGTATGAAGAAATACTTTCAACTGCAGAATTATTCCTCTCATGAAGAGGGAAGGATTTCCATGTATCAATTGAAGGGAAAGGAATCCATGTGGTGGGATCAACTTGTGCAGGTGCATCACATCAGGGAAAGGGACATCACATGGAAATAATTCAAAAGGTATTTCGAGAGGAAATACTTAACTAAAAGATATTATGACAGAAAGATGAAAGAGTTCTTTGAACTCAAGTTGGAAAACCAGACCATTGATGAGTATGAACGAAATTTTTTGGAATTACTGAAGTATGTTCCATTCATCAAAGATGAGTCTGTCAAGATTCAGAGGTACCTCAGTGGATTACCACCTCCTATTGGGGATAAGATTCAGTATGATGACCCAAAGACTATGGAAGAAACGATAAGAAGAGTGAAGTGCTTATTTGAACAACAAAGAGAAAATCCTACCTTTTAGAAGGCTTGGGATGACCATAAAAAGTTCAAGAAAGAACATAGGTAGAAGGGAAATAAACCACCCTTTTTTCAGAAACAGTCCTCAAGGACAACTGTCTCTTAGAGAGACCAAGAAGGTTGAAGTGGGTGGGCAAATGTCAAGGCCGCCACCTATGGAATGTTGGGGTTGTAAAGAAAACCATAGGTACAGGGATTGCCCCCACAAAAATGATAAAGTAAGATTTCTCCAGAATGTTCAACAGGCTAAAATAGTGGAGGACATGGGCAGTAGAATTCCAAGGATCTACACAGCCCTAGACAACAAGCAAGTTGAGTATCAGTCGCACATGATTGAGGTAGAAGGTATGATAAAAAACCAACCATTTACTATTTTAGTTGATTCAGGGGCTAGCCATAGTTATATAGACCCTAGAGTGGTAGAAAGTTTGCATTTGATAAGAAGCAAACATGAAAATTCTTGGTTAGTGTAGCTAGCTACAGGAACCAAGAGGAAAGTCACGGAGTTAGTCAAGTCCTATCCTGTAGACATGAATGGACTGAGCATGAAGGTCGATTTGAACATTCTATCGTTAGGCTCTTATGACTGTCTAATTGGGATGGACTGGTTGGACCAACACCATGCCATCTTGGACTGTCGGAACAAGGCATTCACTTTCTTAGATGAAGAAGGGAATCAGAGAGCCATCCAAGGAATTCCTAGAGCTATTACTTTTAGAGAAATCTAAGCAATGTAGCTGAAGAAGTGCTACAGAAAAGGCTGTCAATTATTTGTAGCCCATGTGGGGGAAACGCCTAAGCATAAGGTGTCAAGTATTGAGGATCATGAGGTACTTAAAGAGTTCGAAGATGTATTCCAGGAAGTACCTGGACTACCTCAGAAAAGGGATATCGATTTCTCTATGAACTTGATGCCTGGAGCAACTCCAGTGTCAATGGCTCCATATAGGATGAGTGCGCTAGAACTGAAAGAGTTGCAATTGCAGCTTGAAGAACTTCTGAAGAAAGGGTATATACGCCCAAGCATGTCACGTTGGGGTGCCCCATTCCTATTCGTAAAGAAGAAGGATGGAACGCTGAGATTGTGCATCGATTTCATGCAATTGAAAAAAGTAATGGTGAAGAACAAGTATCCTCTGCTGAGGATTGATGATCTCTTTGATCAGTTGAAGGATGCAAAGATATTTTCGAAAATATATCTAAGATCAGGATATCACCAAGTAAGAATAAGAGATGAAGACATCAATAAGACCGCCTTTAGAAAAAGGTATGGTCATTATGAGTTCACAGTGGTGTCGTTTGGACTGTCAAATGCACCCGTTGTTTTTATGAGCTTGATGAATGGAGTATTCAGGGACTACCTAGACAATTTTGTCATCGTCTTCCTGGATGACATTCTGGTGTATTCCAAGACCGAAGAAAAACACAAACAACATCTGAGGATGGTGTTGCAAGTTCTAAGAGAGCACCAACTGTATGCCAAGCTGAGCAAGTGCTCATTTTATCAGGAGAAGATCCATTACTTGGGACATATTATCTCAAAGGATGGGATAGCGGTAGACCCTGAGAATATTGAATCCATTAGAGAATGGTCAGTGCCAAGGATTGTAATGAAAGTTAGATCCTTCATGGGATTGGCTAGTTATTACAGAAGGTTCATCACAGTGTTTTCCAAGATAGCTCACCCTATCACTTCCTTGCAAAGAAAGGGGAAGCAGTTTTACTAGACAGAGGGATGTGAGGAAAGTTTCTAGCAATTGAAGCAGTTGTTAACCAGTGCTCCAATCCCGAGGATTGCAGATCCAAATGCAGATTTCATAGTATGCATTGATGCATGCAAAGAAGGATTGGGAGGGGTCCTCAGTCATAACGGATTCGTAATCTGTTACGAGTCTAGGAAATTAAAAGAGCACGAGAAGAACTATGCAACCCATGACTTGGAGTTGGCAGCCATAGTTCGTGCTCTAAATAAATCGAGGCATTACCTCATGGGATGGAGGTTTGAACTCAGAACAGACCATAACGATCTGAAATATTTGTTTGATCAGCCAACCTTAAATGCTAGACAATGTAGGTGGCTGGAATTTCTGTGTGAGTACGACTTTGAGATCAAGCATATTAAAGGAAAGGAGAATAAAGTGGTTGATGCACTCAGTAGGAGGGTGCATGAATTACATGCTACAACCATTAGCATGTATCGGACTGATATTAAAAGCATAATTCTAGAGGCTGCAAATGCAGATCTGCAGTACATAGAATTGGTAGCCAAGCTACAACAGGGTAAGATGCCACAGAAGTTGGAAATTTATAAATTGGAAATAGATGGAACACTGTTGTACAAGAACATAATTTTTGTACCCAATGTCCAGTGCTTGAAACATATGATTTTGTAGGAGATGCATAATGTGCCTTATGCAGAGCACCTTGGATATCAAAAAAAAGTAGCAGCGGTCAAGAGCCATTACGTTTCGCTGGGTATGAAGAGAGAGATCGTTGAATACGTCGCTAGATGTATGGAGTGCCAAAAATTTAAAGCCGAGCATATGCACCCAGCAGAGTTGCTGCAACCTTTACCCATTCCTGAGTGGAAGTGGGAAGTAGTAACAATGGATTTTATTACAGGATTTCCCTGAATAGGCAAGCTGCATGATTCGATCATGGTGGTGGTGGACAAGCTTACAAAAGCTGCCCATTTTATTCCATTGAAAACTACTCACAAGGAAACAGATGTTGCTGATATTTTCATAAAGGAAGTGGCATGATTGCACGGAATTCCTAAAACGTTTGTGTCCGAAAGAGACCCGAAATTCACCTCGAATTTCTGGAAAGGATTGTTCAAAGGATTCAGAATGAATTTGAACTTTAGTACAACTTATCATCCTAAGTCTGATGGACAGACAGAGAGGGTGAACAGAGTAGTAGAACACATACTGAGAATGCATGTGATGGACAAACCATCAAGATGGGAAGACTACCTACACTTGGTAGAATTCACCTACAACAATGGGTATCATGCATCATTGAAGATGAGCCCATTTAAGCACTTTATGGAAGAAAGTGTAATACTCTAGTGAGTTGGGATAATCCAGCTGATAGAACAGTAGTTGGGCTAGAGTTGCTCAAGGAGATGGAGGACCAAATGATAAAAATTAAGCAGAATTTGAAAGCTTCCCAAGATAGGCAGAAAAGTTATGCTGATAAGAACAGAAACCACACAGAGTTCAAAGTGGGTGATCATGTTTTCCTGAAATTGAAAGCCAACAGGAGTTCCCTGAAGCTGGGAAGTTGTGCCAAGTTGGAAGCTAGATTTTGTGGGCCATTTGAAATCCTGGAAAGGATTGGGCCAGTTGCATATATGCTTACATTACCTGCATCCATGATTGTACATAATGTGTTTCATGTTTCATTTCTTAAAAAGTATATGCCTGATGCTAATCATGTAATTGATTGGAATGTGATCCAGGTGGAGCAAGAAGGTGTCCTGCAAGTGCATCATGTGCACATATTGGATAGGAAAAACAAACAGCTCTGGAATCAATCCATAGGGATTGCAAAGGTCTAGTGGACCTGGTATGGTCCTGAGGACATGACATGTGAGCATGAAGATGTTATGTAGGCAGAGTACCGCATCTTTTTGAAAATTTTGAAAAGCTTGTAAATGTAGTGTAAAGTTGCATTGAGGACATTGCAAAAATAAGGGGAGGGGATTGTAATGTCCCCAAGGCTGAGCCCTGTTGTAAATCATTTCTATGAAGTATAAATATTGTTTATGAACTTTAATTCAAGTTTATAAGGCTGATGAGCCAAGTTATATAAGCTAGTGGGATTATGTGTTATTAGGCCAGGGAGCCTAAGTGTTGAAGGCCAGGAGCCTGATTTTTGTACATGTAATTATGCACAGTATTAATACAAAAAATATCTGCGTGTGGACTGACCACGATGAATGAGTGATGGGGGATTAAGCTTCCACAAAACCTGGGTAAGGGATTGGGGACTGGAAGGTTGGAAATAGAGGTTAAGTGTGGAGCCTAGGGGCTTAAGTCCTTGGGCATAATATTTTAATATTATCCCAAAAGCCATGTGAAATTTATGTTTTGTCCTAAGTTCTTGGGGAGGGATGCATGCAGCTTCATGGGCGACATGTGTTGACCCAGGTGCATGCGATTTAACCCAAGAATTGAGCCGTGTTGGGGGTTCTCTTTCCATTCCGTCGACTGTTGCGTAGGATTTGGGTGGGCATTCCTCCAACCATCACCTAAATCCAGGGTTCAACCTTCCAATTCCTCCATCCTCCATCTGTATGCATTTGACCTCTGGATTGAACCTATGTACACCTTACGCATCTATGAAACCAGAGAGGTGAGTCTATTCCTTATTGCTGGTTGGGAGAACTGAATGTTCCGTAATTGTTGAGCCGTGCATTCTGTGTTGCTTGCCGGAAATCTTAACGCATCCTGTAATCACAGAGATGCGCTATTCTTTAGCACTGATCGTTTCCGTTTCGAGTGTCCATACCCATTTTCCCAATTGACTATTGTGGCCACGCAGTGTTGGACTGTGTGTGGCTTGCTGGCCAGTGTGAGGGAGGTGATTGTTGTTGAAGAGGTAGGTTACCCAGTCTATGAGCGACTCTCTCCAAGTGAGAGAGTGCGTGGAGGAAGTGAGAACTCCTGTAAGGAGTCCTGTAGCTGCCACAGAGCTCAGAGACTTCTGGTCCGGTCTGTTGCTGAAGCCCAAGGGAAGGGAGGTTAGCAGCCGATGGACTATCTTGGTGACAGTGAAGGTGTCCTGGGGTGGGACAGACATGTGGGGAATGAGAGTCTGTGGGTAGTGGGCATAAGTGGCTCCTGGGAGAGAATCCTTCTCCTATGACTGTGTGTCTTCCTGTATTCCCAGCCTAGCCTAGGAATCCCTACCCGGTGGAGCTTAGTCCCAGCTCGAGGGTGACCTACCACTGAGAGTGATGAGCAACACGGTCTAAGGCTGGGAGATTCGTGTGAGGTCTACACGCAATTGGTGAATTACATCCAATCTAAAAGATAAGTATATACATGCGTATAATTTCAATTAAATATGTATGTCTGTGATTCTAGAAATGTTTACATGTATTCCGTTGTATTCATGAATTATTGTTAATGACGTGGATTATGCATGCTAATGGTATTAATGTGCTTACGCTGTGTTTAACTATTATTAAGTAATTGTATTTCATAAGAATGCATAATATGTTATAGTAGTGTTTTTCCACGTAGTAATGTTGGCCCGACCATGGGGTTGATGATCAGGAACGTTACAGCCTTAGCCCATTTTGTAAATTAATCGACAACAACGATTATATAACCGTGCCCCCCAGCTGAGGTAGGCGTACATTGCATCAAATCAATGCCCCATTTGGCAAAGGGGCCGATGGAAACAATGGGATGTAGCGAAGCGGGGTTGGTTCGTGCCTTTTTGTGGAAAACTTGGCAGGGTGGGCATTTTTTGATTGCCTCAATACAATCTTTGAAAATTGAGGGCCAAAAGTAGCCGGCATGTAAAATTTTATGAGCGGTAGCCATCCCAGAAATATGACTACCACAGGCTCCAAGGTGATAGTCATTAAGCACACGTTTAGCCTCTTCATGAGTTAGACATCGTCGTAGGATAGTGTCAATGCCATGGTGGTATAAAGTGTCGTCGATAATAAGGTAACGACGAGAATGGTGGTGAATACGACGACATTATTCTCGAGAGATATCGGGATGAAAAAGTTGGGTTTGGAGATAAAGAAGGATATCTCCATACCAAGGATCAGACGTGATAATGAGGAACATAGTTTCGTCCGGGAGAGAATCTGTGGGCTCAGTATCTTCATCAACATGGGGAAGGTCTCAAATAAGCTCTGTAAACACCAGGGAATTTTTATCTTTGGATTTAGTGAAATCAAGATCGAATTCCTGAAGGATAATGATCCATTTCGAATATTTGCCCCCAAGAACTTGATGTGTTAAAATGTGGTACATGGGGTTCGAGTCCGCAATAACTGTGGTGGTGCGTAGAAAAATGTAGTGACAAAATCTCTGGATGGTGAGGACGGCTGCCAGAGCCAACTTTTCAACATGTGAATATCTGAGCTCTGGACTAGATAGACTTTTGCTCAAATAATATATCATGTGTTCCGCGTTGTTAGGGTCATCTTGAACTAACACCATGGAAATAGTGGAAGTGGAAGCTGCTAAGTAAAGGATATAGTCCTTTGTGTAATTTAGAGGATGTAACAAAGGAGCATTGGTTAATTCATGCTTAAGAGAAACAAAGGATTGTTTAGCAGTGTCATCCCAGATAAAAGGGGTGTTTTTCTGTAACAAGCGCATAAATCCTTGTGTAATCTCAGCGTAGTTGCAAATGAAATGGTGAAGAAAATTTTCTTTCCCCTGCAAACTTTGGAGTTGTGTCAGATTGTTAGGGAAGATAGAATGTATATATTCCTAGATTTCTTCGAGAGGTGGAAGAAAAGAGGATTGATGATGGCTATCATCCCAAGATACGTTGTCGATGCTAATCATTTCCAGTATTGATTCATCGGAAGGAAAAATTTGGGAAATGTAGTCGAACGCAGATGTCAAGGAATTTAACCACGATGGCATCGAGTAAGTGTCGGGTGCCAAGAGATGTTGGTCATCCAAGGAGAGAGAGTAGGGATGATTTTAAGGATGGAAATTTATTTTAAAATGTAGAAACCTTGGCGAATCTTACTAATCCTTCATATGTCAACTATAAATGTTTGGTGATATTTTTGTAAAAATATTCAAATTTCTAAGTATTTATATAGTTTTTATAAAATTTTGGCTATTTTTAAGGTAAAATAATTTTATCCTATAGAATTTGGGAGAATCATTTTTAAAATAGCGAATCTCATTTTTGGAAAAACCATGGAAAATTAGACCATGAGAAAAATTTAGCCCCTAAAATCATCCTTGAGGGAGAGGCGGATTGGATGGTAGCGTATGAGGTTTCGGCTGGACTAACTGGAATGGTGTCACCTAGTGCATTGAATTCCAATGGACTAGGTACAATCCAAGGGTCAGATGATTCCAAGGATTGGTAAACCGTAGTCGAAATCATATTGATTGTGGCAACATGATGTGCAGTGGGTGGAAGAGGTGTAGGGAAGGTACCCATAAGGATAGAGTCTTTCAACAAGCCAACACCAACGCTTTCATACGTGATCTTGTGATCTCCCAGAAAGGGAATATTGTTGGTGGCAGGAGTGCGAGCTTCAGGTGTGAAAAAATCTAACTGATCGGCAATGACAATTTTACCTTGATGAGGAAATTGCACACATCGAAACACTGACGAAGCAACGGTGGACATGGCATAGAACCAACTTCTTGCAAGCAATAAGTTTTAATCAAGGGGAGCATCGACCACCTCGACATCAACAGATACGAATTTTCCACCCAATTGGATGGATAGGGACTGCAAAAGTCCATGGGGATGAAAACCTCGCCCGTCAAATGCATGTAGCATTGTTGGGGATTGGTATATTAGTTTAATTAAGATCTAAAAGGATGTCAGTGACCAATGATAATGCCCTTTCTGTCTTGGTTTTAGGGGTCTAGATACCAAGAGGGAATCTGCTTGTCCGCAGGAGGATTCACCTGTAATAGAATTTGGCGACTCCACTGGGGATGGAGCTCTGATTTTTGGTTTCCTTTCCTAGATCTTGTTTTGGCCCTTTGCGCACTTCTTAACCTTCTCCACATCGTGTCTCTGATTCTTAGATCTGATTGATTTCCTATTTCTTTCATCATACTCACCCTGATTGACTAAGTTTTATTGGAATTTTGACTTTCTAAGTTTTGAGAGCCTAGCGCTCCCCTGCCCTTGCTATCAGAGTGCTAGCGCTCCCCATTGGCCTAACACAGAGCATTGGAACGCTCTGGTGCCCTTTACACCAGAGTGTTGCCCCTTTTCTGTGAGAATTTTTTCAGGATTTTCTCTCTCTGAATTCATTTCTTGATTTTTTCATTGGCTCAGAAGTTTTACAATCTCAGTTCATCTTGGTCTTGGCCTTCAACACCCTGTTTTCTAAGAATTGATCATCTTTTGTTTGGAATTTTGACATTTTATTTCCTTGCCTTGAAGTCACTCTTTGTCTTTGTTGATTTAGGGTTAACTTGTTGTTTTCTTCTCATTTATTTGACTGAGTAGAAGCCTTTGTGAGGAGATTCAAAGATCTATGCACCTTTCCATTTGATCTTTGAGGTCAGCTTGTCCAAGTTTTTTTTCAATCTTTTTGAGCTTTTAGTTTTCTTTTTGAAAATTTTGTCATCTTTGTCTTTCTTGTTTTATCACAACGAGAGTGCATTGTTGTTTATGTGTAATTTTCTTCTGATTGTCTAAACCTTGTTGACTTTGCAATCTGGATGACATAGGAAGTTTTATATTGGATTGATTATCATTCACACATAAAGCAAAAGGATACTTTTTATGATTTTTTTTGGATTTTAGAAAGGATTGCTATGAGTTTTAGCATTACATTAGATTTGATTGAGAAAAAATTGATGGAGGATTCTGCATCTTACTGCTTGACAATGAAAATAACATCTTTCTCTTTCCCTTAAATAGGCATTCATTGAAAGAAAGGATTGCTTATCATTTCTTATGCATTTTTGGGGGGATTTGAGTCATAATACCATCAATTTTATTGTCATACACCCTTTGAGTAAAGAACAACTGAAAAATTAACGCTAATTAAAATTTATCTAGAACATTTTGTTTTTAGAATCTTCCACCAACATTAAACTAGGATTAGCACTTTGGATTAGGCAGTGAGTACAACTCTCCAAAGTATTCAAAACAAACATTAGCATCTTGCGGTAGGAAGAGAAAAATCCAATTGCTTTATAGGCTTTCTGGGATCCCCCTCTCACACAGGGGTTACGCACGAGGTCACATTCAGGATAATTATGGAGATTATCCCTTTGTGGTTCAATTGTTTGTAGTGGTTGTTAGATTACTGAGAGGGGGGGTGAATCTGTAATAGAGTATTATAATCCTTTTTCTTCAAATGTTATATCAATGTAGAATTATTATCCAATAATAAGAAGTAAGAAATAATTAATCACACACATACACAATACACCAGTGTTTTACGTGGAAACCCAAATCGGGAGAAAACCACATAATTCTTTTTCTTATATGTCTTGAAGAATTACATTCATTGGAAGCACCAAATTCCTTTGTTTTCTAGCTACAACTAAAGGAGGCTCCAACCCCCTAGTTTCTCGGGATACAACCTGAGGGAACCCCCAACTCCCCAATTCTCTGGCTACAACCAGAAGGAGGGTACAACCCCCTATGTTCTCTGGCTACAACCGGAAGGTGGCTACAACCACATGTCCTTGCCTTGTCCTGCCACCCTGAAGTAGAAGTAGAATGATGGAACCACTGTCACACTATCACTATGATATATACCATTGTAAACCTGTACCAATAAATCTGAACCATGCATCAACCTGTACCTCAACTTGTAATCAACCTGTACCATAAACAAGTGCATCAACCATGCACCAATCTGTACCAAACAACATGTAATCAACCTGTACCATAAACAAGTGCATCCAACCATGTACCAAGTATCTACCAATCATGTGTCAACTAATCATCAACTATGACTCATCAATATGTACCAACATCATCAACTATACACCTCATGTATGTGCCAACTCATCAACTACTTGTCTCAACCATGTACTCAACATGTACCTCAACCAAAATCGTTGAAAAATTTCCTAATCCAAATCTAATTTGTAGCTCTGTAATAGACCTGGTGTATATGATCACATTCCTGCAAACCTTCCTTAACTTTAACAACAAGAGACTATCATTTTCATCAAACGTTTCTTTAGTCTCACATGCCTAGTTTTGGATTAGTCAACAACCCTAACTTGAAGTAAT
>WSFP011571672.1:0-10741 GCA_009831015.1 Picea engelmannii
TCAAACTTCCTCATATCAATATTAGGAACATGGTTGGTCTTCAAACCAAAGTTGGAGTTTCTCCATTCTTGATTCACCTTCCTTGTGTCCTCATCATGAATTTCATGGGATGCATTTTCACTTTTGGGTGTCTTCTCTATTACAAAATGTTTCAGTACTTCCATGATCTCCCCTTTTAAGCCATCCATATTAGTATCCAACTTAGTTTCTATTGAATCCATCAACTTAGCTTCCATTGAATCCATCTTCTTTTGTAGTTCATTTATGTCCCTACGCATTTCTTCACCTTCATCAAGAGTCCAATTACGATTTTCTATAGGATTATTTGGTGTGAAAGATCCCTTTTTTGGTGGCATGTTGGCCAAGTATCACTTTTGAATCTTGATTTTGAGGTGGTTCTGCTAGACAATATTTATTCTGTTCTATCTCCCAAGTTTCGACTCTTCTGGGTATGAAACATTCTTTTAGTTAGTTCTCTGATATTTCTTCTCTGCAATGCCACAGATCTGATCAAAATTGGATGTGCCAAGTGGAATTTACGGTAACTTCCTGACAACTTGTCGATTTTTGGCCTTTCTAGGAGATCTCACTTGTATAGAATGCCCTGCACAAAATAATTGATATCAAATTCTGAAAATCGCACCCAAAATACTACACACTGTCCATGATCCAATGAAACTAGTCCCACTCAATTTGGATACTCTAGCAAGAATATATGATTGTTTTACCTGGAACACCTTCTTGAGACTAGTCAATAGGACTAGTCAGATACCCTATCTTACACAAGGTGTATCTACAAATTTAAGATGACCCAGAAGCTAAAACTTTTAGCAAAGATACCTTACTAATTTCTATAAATGGCCTTCGGAGTTCAGGGTCTGAAACATTACAGAAAAGTTTTTATAGCGAAAATTCCTCAATGACTCATTTCAGGATGATTTCAGAACCCTATCTTGTACAGGATGTATATCCGAAATTATAAGGCCTCAAGAGCTGAATTTTGAACCCAACGTACCTTTATCCGTATACTAAATATCCTCCAATCTGTTCCTACTGAAACGTTTTAGAAACAAATTTATAGCGAAAATTCCATGGTGTCTCAGATGTAGCAGCGAAACCCCAAGACCTTGAGCTCTGATACCCTATGTTAAGAACCAAACATCAACATAGCATAGAAAAACCTTAGGAAAAGTACTCAATGCCTTGAAAAAGAGATAATTTCAGATAATGAGGCTCTTCGAGGGGGAAACCTGCTTTTACCCCACTTAAATGTTCAAGTACAAGATGATTCAAAATGAAAATGTCTCCTTGGTATATATAGGAGACTAGGAGGTATAATTACAACTAACGGCCTAAAGATGACATAAATAAAATAACATTACTAATATAATATTCCCCAATTAAGTTGCAATGAGCCAATATTAGGGCTTAGCAATTGGCTACAGAGGTATGTGTTTACAAATTTGCATAAAATTTTCTTTGTTGATTTTCCAAATATTTTAGCAGAGTGGATCCAAATATTAGTTGAACAAAATAGAATATTTCACACTGTTTTTCTGAAAAATTGGACTTTTTAATTAATTCAACAAGTCAATACTATAAGTAATAGGGTATCGCACACATTTTATTTTTTGTTGGATATTATACTAGAGGTTACATTACTCATTTTGATATAGATTGAACTCAATCATGTGGTAATGTTGAAAGGGAATTATTTAAGGGATCACGCATAAGATACTTGAAGTCATTATCTACTTGGATTAAGATGTTGTTGTCTCATAAGGGTGTTATAAAAATGGAATACGATATCCCTAACAGCTAACAAATTTTGCGCATTAGGGGGACTCGAGGACTACTAGGGAATTATTTGACTGTTGTGGGGAAGAATGAATGAGGAATGAATGGGATGATGATGATGATGATGAGAGAAGAACAAGATGAAACAGAAGAAGAGATTTGCATATTTCATAGTGGAAAGAGGTTTCGATATAGAAGGGGGGGGATTGTGGATGATAGAGAGGACAAAAGCAGTGAGTTTAAAGAGAGAGACACGACATAATATTCTAGATCATACTGTGCACAAAAGGTCATCTCATTTCAGTAGAAGAAGATACCGCTTAGGCCAGGCTCCACATTGAAACAGTGACCCATTGCATGTCTACAACGTTTAAAGAAACTTTGTGGATTGTATTTAGTAAGGTAATTAAAGATAACAACGCAAATAGTAGAAGTAGTAAAGTAACACAACTTCATATAGTAGAACCAAGGAGAAATATTGTGTAGAATATGATGGAAGTAGTAGATCCCACTTTAAGAATGCATGTCTTTCATGGGGCAGGTTCAGAAGATCTAGAACAACATTTTTTCAATTGTTAAACAATATGGACTATGAAGAATGTCTAGGATGATGATGCGAAGATTGTTCAATTGGAAAAAACATTCAGAGACTGCTCATTACTATGGTACATGAAATATAAGACTACTACACCTACGATATAGAATAAAACATTGGACGATGTAAGACAAGATCTATTAAAAGAGTTCCAAAAATATAAGTTCGAATGACAGTGCAGATCAAGAAGATAGTAAATGAATCAATGTGGGATTATCATGAAAGATTCAATATACTGAAGGATCGATTGACATTCCAATTTCCAGATGAAGAACATAGGTTTTTTTTTACAGGATTGTTGCCACATATATTTTCCCCCTTGACACAGTCAAAGGTTGTGTCGTAGTCAGAAGCCCTAGAAATTTCTATGAAATTGGAATCATCCCCAGTAGGAGAAAATCTTGTAGGGATAGATCAAGTTCAGTTGCAGTTAGTAGTGCTAACTATTTAGTTGCAAGAACTTGTGAAAGGAAAATAAAAAGACGATGAAGTTTGGTGTGTCACATGTAGAACATAAGGTCATCATAAGAATGAATGTACAACTTTTCAACAGTAGTTGAATACAGGAGCTATGAATCCATTAGGGGTATGAAGTGAGATTTGTAAGATGATGGGCCACAACCATACTTCTTTTCCATTGAGGCATAAATATCGGATCACTACAAGAAACTTGTTTTGTAATTTTTTTAATTCAATGGGAAATGAAGACAAATATTGGAATGCATTTGATTTGATGAGAGAGTGCACCACAGATGCATACAAACTGAAGGGAGAAGAATCTAATGGAGGAATTTTGCAGCATAATAATCCAAGAGGTTATAATAAAGGAGGAAGAGGATGGTTCAAAGGTCACAAAAGAGGAGGATTCAAGAGTGGAAGAGGACCAATTATATGTTATAATTGTGATCATTCTGGACATCTAAAACAAGATTGTCTGAATCCCTGCACGACATATACATATTGCAAACAACTAGACCATGAAACAAAGGATTGCCCACATCTAATTATGAAGTGGCAATAAAAGAGGATCCATAATGTACAAATGATAGTAGCAAAGGCATGTGACAAACAACCAAATATAACAGTGGTTATGTGTGGAGGAAGAAGAACATAGTTGATACAGTGAATCAATGAAATAGAATCCACTAGTGGGTCGGGAAAGAAACATAACCTCTTCTGGACATATTGACATAGATGCAACATAAAATACTATGTTAGGTCATAAGGAAGTTCATTCTCATGAGTTATGTCTGATAGTTGGAATAGATAAATAATCATTCCAGGACATGGGGGATATTAGTATGCAAAGACATCGCAAAATTGGTTGAAGTATGGGTACAGTAAAAAAATCACATGAGTTTAACACTTACACAAAATTTTGAAGTGAAGTGGGAAATAGTCAGTTGTAGTAGGAAGCGACAAAAAAAATAGAACCAAATAATAGTAAGGGGTCTCCAACATAATTATTCATAGTGGAGGCACGAGTTCAAGCAGAGAATTGGAGATCACAATTTTTTTGGATGTTTCCATGGACAAAAATTACTTGAGGTGCAAGAGGATGTAAGGTATTTCTATAGAAGGACATGGAGACTCTCTCCCAGGTCCTTAAAGAGACAAAACCTAGGGTTTATCCGAAACCTAAGTTGGGAAAGTGGAGGCCCTGGGAATGGGAATGCATCAATGGGATTTCCCAAATATGAAGTGACCAAGAGATTGGGATGCACCAACATGAGGGGTGCACCAAGGTCGCGCATGTTGTTCCCAAGGTGTAGGATAGTTGACAAGCTCATGCATTCATTTTGGAAACTAGGTATACAAAGTGGAATGATGATTCATTTAGGCGATTGGGTCCATGGAGTGACATGACGAATCATTTGGACACATGTGTTCAGGAAGGGGCACGACACCCCCAAAGGACAATATGGTTCAAAATGGTGAACTTTGGAGTACCTATAAGATAATAAAGGCACACATCCAAGAAATACATCTTGGATGATAGAAATAATAGTTGCGTGGTTATGAGGTAGGCTTAGGAAAAGATGGGTGATCTTTTTCAAGGAGACAAGTCACTCCACATGAAGGACATGTTCTACCTTGAGGTGGATTCGATTGACAGAGTGGGGAGACATATTTTTGGGATGTTTTTGTGAAATTCTTGGAACCCAGGTCTATTGGAGGAATGTGTGAGGTAGAAACAAATATGTGAAGTATATGGAGATGAAGGGATACCATGTTTGTGGTTGATGGCACATCTGAGGTGCACCACAAAAGGTTACAAAGACGATTTTGATAGAGCGTCTTGGTGATGAATCTATGTATGAGTTTTTTGGGGAGGTGAGGCGAGTTGTGACTCTTACCAAGTTGTAAATAGAGCCAATGCTTCGCATAATGTATATGTTTCAAAATAACAAAGACATAGTCAGGTGTTTGGCATGATCCATGTTGCTTGCACTATTTATTTGTATGTTTTTCATTTGTTCCCTTGTTGTTCTCATGGCTTCTCATGTTCATGGATGCATGATTAAATGTGACTAAATGTTAAATTTGTTAACAATTTTATAAGTATACCATAGTTACACTAGAGTAGGAGTGCGACTTGCCAGTATCCTAGAACAAAGTATGGGTATGCTCTGCAGATATTGAGAAAAACAATATTACAGTCACAAGATAACTGGAAAGGCCAACAACCTTCTACAAAAGAGAGAATGATCTATTTGATATTCTTTCATGATTAAAATGACGATATCCTCTATTTATAATAGGATGAGAGGAGACATCATTGAATGGAGTTAGATGGATAATTCACTCATTGGAGTAATAAGACAAATATATGGTTGGGAAATTCACCCACTACAATGATAAGTCAAAGAATCACATGGTGTGAGTCCACAAACAACCAGGAAAGATGACCTATCGTAAGAAAGCTTATACATCAACACCACCCCATAAGTGAAACTTAGGGAAGTGTAAAAACCTCAAAAAATGGGTCCTAGAAACAAGGCCTACTAAGGTACCCAATACAAACTCTCATAACTGGAGAAAAGGAGAAAAACCATATGAAAAAACTCCTCCCGTAAAGAGAGAAAAACAACATAAAAAAAGTGAAGGTAGGAGGTCTCAATATAACCCCCTGGAGGAAACTTCCTTCACCCCAAGCATTGATCGTAGCTGAAGAAAATGAGGTGATGCCAAAGGTTTAGTGAAGATGTCATCAACTTGCGCTTCAGTAGGAAAATACTCCAAGATGAGAACACCATCATGGATGAGTTGTGTAATGAAGTGCATGTGGATATCAATGTGTTTGGTTTGATGAGGTTCCACTTGGTTGTGAGAAATGTGTATGGCACTTTGATTATCAGACCAAATGGTGGTGGGATGATCCCGTTGAATGAAAAGCTCTTTTAGTACTTGTTAAATCCAAATAACCTCCTGAATAGCAAGAACTACAACACAATACTCAACTTCCTTAGAGGATAAAGAAATTGCATATTTATTTTTGCAAGACCATGTAATAGGTGTGGATCCAAGGCAATAGACAAAGCCAGATGTAGAATTTTTATCATCAATCGAATGAGCTCAATCCGAGTCAGTGAATCCCACAAGATGAGAAGCACTAGAAGAGTATTGAATGCCAAAATTGGTAGTACCTTGAACATACCTCAAAATGTGATTTGTTTCCTTCCAGTTACTCTCATGAGGATCTTGGGAGAACGAAGAGACAAGTCCTACTGAAAAAGATATGTTGGGATGTGTATGATTCAAATACAATAAAATCCCAACCAGTTGTTGATACAGTGAAGTATTAACACATGGTGAGGAGAAACTGACAGAAAGGGAAACTCCCGCTAGAAATGGAGTAGGGAAAGGTTTACAATCAACCATGCCAAAGCGCTGAAGAAAATCAAGTCCATACTTCTGCTGAAAAATGGAGATTCCTTTGGAAGACTGAAGAACCTATAGAAAAAGAAAATAATGCAGAAGTCCCAAATCTATCATATCAAACTATCCCATCAATCATTTCTGAATACTGTGAATCATAGATGAAGAACTCCCTATGAGAATTAAATCATCCACTTATAGAACCAAATTAAAGAGATTGGTGTCTTTCATTTGAGTGTAAACCGTAGGATCATAATGACAACAATCAAACCCTGAAGAAATCGGAAAACTATCCATATTCTCATATAACCAAGCTCAAGGGGATTGTTTGAGACCATACATAGAACATTACAGCCTACAAACAAGAGAAGCATCCTGCACAAAACCAAGAGGATTATCCATGTAGATTTCCTCATCTAAATCACCATGCATAAAGGCACTCCTTACATCCATTTGGTATACTGAATAGCATTGGGAAGCAACAAGTGAAAGCACAAGGCATATAGAATTCATATTGGAAACAAGGGAAAAATTCTTAGAGTAATCCCTTGGCCACAAGACATGCCTTATTCTTGTCAATAAAGCCATCTGTTGCATATTTGGTCCTATAGACCCATTTACAACGAACTATTTTTTGTCCCTTTGGAAAAGAAAAATGATCCCATGTGTGATTCTTCATCAATGAAGAATACTCCTTTGTCATCAAAGCATCCCATTCAAGTATTCCAACAACGTTAGAAAATTGTTGTGGATCATTTGAGATAGTATGACTAAAAGAAGAGACACCTATTTTTTGTGACTGAATAGGAGAAGAGGATGAGGTAGAATAGCTTAAATTTGTTCGTTCATATCCATACCTATCAATCCTCTTTCTCTCATGAAATATCCTTCTTAGATGTAGTTCTTGATCAAATTATTCTTGTTCAGTATGCTCATGCTCTGTTGGTTTAGGTGGTAGATTTTCTTTTGGTTGATGTTGATGTTGAAATTCAAAATGGTTATCATCATCTTATAAATCAAAATTGTTAACATGTTCAACACCATTTTCAACATGGAAATATGAGGATGGAGAAGTATTTGATGTGGGGTTGAATCCTTCATCAAAACATATTTCTCTTCAAAATAAGACTTATTTAGTTATAGGATCAAAATAACCTATATGCATTCATATCCTAATAATAACCAACCAATAACAATGGTTGTCTCTTCTTCTCCATATCTTTGTTCTTTTAAACTAGAATTAAGGCCCATGTTGGACTGCCGAATAATCTAAAAGTAGAGACCTTAGTATTAACATGTCTTGAAGATTCCTCTCGATTCTTATGTTGTACTGTTTGGTGAGACATCCTATTCTAAATGTAATTTTCATAATTTACTGCTTCAGCAGAGAAGGAATGTTCCATGTTCTTGGACTGAATCATACAATTTCCCTTTTCTTTCAGTGTTTGGTTCTTTATTTCAGCAACACCATTTTGATGAGGGTTTTAGGGAACAAAGAGTTGATGTTGAATTTCACGTTTTCTATAAAAATCTGTGAATCCTTTATGGACATACTCCCCCCCATTATCTATGCATAGTTTCTGGATAGAAAGAGATCATTTCTTCTCAACAAAATCCTTGAAGTTCTTAAAAGTAGAAAAGACCTCAGTCTTGTACTTAAGAAAGTACACCCAAGAGAAATTTGAGAAGTCGCCAATGAAAGTGAGTGCATACTTAGCCCCTAAAAATGAGTGAGTTATAAATAACATGAGATCACTATGTACCAACTCAAGAGGTGTTGTAGAACACCATGTTTTTCCATTAGGAAAAGAATCTTGATGTTCTTTTCCAAGGACACAACTTGGACAAAATCCATCAGTAAAATAAACTTTAGGAAGACCAATCACCAATTTTTTTGTGCTCAACTGCTATAAATATATGTAGTTGATATGTCCAAATATTACATTCCAAAGCCTACTCAAAGAATCAACATGTGCAATGAAAGAGGAATCAACGGAAGACTCAAAAGAAGAAAACTTATACAGTCGATAACTATGATATACTTTTCGGGATGCAAGAACAATTTCCATATATTTTATTTCTCGAATGTTTACACCATTAGGAGAAAACTCTAATTGTTTTCCCATTACTAGAATGAGAAATATGATAGAGAGAGAGAATATTTGCATAGATGTCAGGAACAAGAAGAACGCCATTAATGCACCCTTTAGCTAACTACACTGTGTTGGATGCTAAAACATCTAGTTGTGTAGAGTCTCCAACTACAATCTATGAAATGTTACATTCAGATGTAGAATCTAATAACTCGTGAGAATGAGTCATGTGGTGTGAAGCACCAGAATCAAGTATCCAACTATCTAAAGATGCATACAAGGCTTGAGCTGATAAAGCATGTCCTTTACTAGTAGAATAAGGTTCAACCTCATGTATTCATTCAAAGATCCAAGTTTCAGCCAACATTTAGATTCTACATTCCCAAGTCCGCCACAAAAATTGCAGGTGTCACCTGAATTCTTCTTCCTTGTGTTGGAGAAAGACTCACTAGACTTGGAAAATGGAGGAAAAGATTTCGTTCTCTGTTGAGACTTGGAGGTAGACTCACCATCTTGAGCATAATATTTCTTCTGCTTATACCGAGTCTTGTGCTTATTTTTGGAGGTATGAACCACAAGAGCCTTATTGTTAGAGCCAAAGAGAGCATATAATTGAGTAATCTTAGATTGTTCTCTAGTAAGATGCTCACAAAAATCTCAAACGAAGGAATTTTAAACTCACTTCCCCTTGCATCCATAGTAGAACAAAATGCAGAAGAAAATACTTGATAAAGAACTTTTAGCTTGGATAAAGTCATGAAGATGCACTCTTCATCTGATTTAGTTTTTCCACACCCTTTTAGTTGTGTCACCAGTAACCTGAATTTGGTACAATAGTCTTCAATGGAAGCCTGATCATCCGGTATCAGTGATGACAACTCCACTTCTAATTATAGGGATCAAAATTCATTGACTTTTCCAAACAAGGAAGCCAACTTGTCCCAACTTACTTTATTAGTTTTACAATTAGTTATGTGGAACAACAAGTTATCTGATACTTGCATACCAGTGAGGCCCATGGCTTCATCAAGTTTAATTTGATAGGAGAAGATCTTTATTCCCTTGGTGAATATAGGTTTAGCCTCAGCTAAAATTACCCAAAGCCCTTTTGATTGCAAAAACTATTGCATCTTAAGTTTACATGTATGATATTTGTGGGGAGTTAGGAGATCAACAATCCTTAACTCTACCATTTACAATTGAGAATACAAAGAAAACAAAGATCTAGTTGTATAATCCAAAAGAAAAATTGAACCCCAAACTCTAAGCAAAGAGGTCAAAAGATTTTTAACAACTCACACGTACCACAGGATGTGGCTTGGATAAAAATAAAAAGGAGATAGCATACCAATATTCTAGATGATTAAGATACTTCAACACCTTTGTCGCCACTTTGGCCAAGTTGACTTTGCCTCCTCTTGATGTGCTCAGATATCAGGAAACGACTCGGTTGTAAGTCGTGTGGCACAAATTTGAAGATCAAACACCCTCTCAAGATCGTAATACAAAGTTTTCATGCTAATCAGATTGGTATTTTATCAGGAAAAGGGATTTTGACTACTACACATTGAGGGCATCGATTGTGTAGAGCCCACTAGAGATATAAAGTGGCACGAGCTCTGTGTGACTTTTTATTAGTTGCAGTCAATCTAAGAACAAATATCTAGCAAATATTGCAAAGAATAAAACCTTGATATTTGAATTCCATTGATCGATGTTTCCTCACAATTCCTGAGGCCACTTAGCATAGAGGCCCATCGGACGGGTTGGGAGCTTTGTCGAACGAGCTGGACAAGCTGAGTGCTTTTTTCTACAAGTTGGGAACTTGTATTGTACCCTTATTTTCTGGAAATGACGTATCGATTATTTCCCTTTTATGTACCAAATATCACTCCTACCTAGTCGATACCAGTGCCACAATCACCAAATTGATGACATATGGAAGAAAATAAAACTTATGAGTGTAGGTGTTTGATCTAGCTGTGAATTTACGGTGGAGACAAGGGAGAAAAACATGTGATGATGACAAGTGGGGAGGAGCCCCACCCAAGATTCTTCGCTCTTTCTACAACAAATCGAGGCCTCCAAGAGGTGTCAGGATGTAATCATTTCATCACCTCTGTGAAAACGGTAAATCGGTTGCTTGACTTTTCAAGACTCGAGACACCATCGGTGGATTTGTTAGTGGTGGCCACCTTAACCTTTGCAGGCCACGAGACACCATCACCGCCTTGATTAATCTTTTTATAAGATTGAAGATGCATTTTTATTTTGTATATATACCTGAAACGGATTGTAATCGATGACGATCAATTCTGGAAATATTTTTGAATCAAAGTTACTATTGTGTATTTGGAGGTGTTCTATTCGTTAATAC
>ML912868.1:0-12276 GCA_009831015.1 Picea engelmannii
TCTTCACCTGGAAGATGTTTAGGGCTTCAAACAACCCAAGAAGTGTAGAACCCATAATTACAAAGAAGTACAAAATAACGAGTTGAACTAAAAATTGACAAGAGGAGCCAGTTGGAATGGGTGGGTGGCCACCAATATCCACCTGGATCAATGTGGATATAATATTTAATGATGACATTTCTTCAACTAACTTTCAAACATTTATTCACTTTCTCTTTATTATATAGATAAGGTGAGTTATATACTAACAAGGGGTGATATAAGGGTCCAAAATATATGGTGTTAATGTTCCAATCAAGAGTGCAATATAGTATGCTTGAAGTGGGAAAAATGAACCATATTTATGATGGGTCTAGATCTATGACAAGTATCATATCATCCTTTATGAAATATTCTAATGGACCAGTGTTTATCTGATATGAACGTATTACTTGTGCAACTTCAAAACTAACCAACAATCGTCGTTCTTAGCCATTAGGAATTACTCACCATAAATTATAAAATATTTTCAAATGGTAAAATATCCAAAGATATCTTCTTTGAAATGTGTAGTAGCAGCTAAGTGAGGGTGCACAAGAACTTTGCGTGAGCAATTTGAAATAAGGGGAATTCTGGAAATGCTTTGCCGTCTAAAAACAATTGACCTAAAATGTGGTCAAGAGACCATACATCATTGAAAAATGTCATGATAATGGGTTAGTCCAAATCATGACCATAGATGAAGAAAATATCTC
This sequence comes from Picea engelmannii, assembly GCA_009831015.1. Lineage (NCBI taxonomy): Eukaryota > Viridiplantae > Streptophyta > Pinopsida > Pinales > Pinaceae > Picea > Picea engelmannii. The sequence continues at coordinate 735 of ML912868.1, forward strand.
ACTATTGGTGAATGGATTTAGACTCAAAAGGTACAACAAGATCCTGGAAAAGGAAGAGTTTAAAAATGCAGTAAGAGAAATAAATTTGGATGTGATTGAAAATAGAGATGCTCCCAATCCATCCAATCATTGAAAAAATAGAAAAAAAGGAAAAAATCCATGAGGGTAGCCTTATATAGAGGCATTCAGGACAAATATTTGGTTGAAAAAATCCATGTGGGTAGCCTTATATTTGAGAAAACTAAAGTACCTCATTATGTAAACACTTACAGGCATGATCACGCAAGGCAACGATGAAAACAAAAAATGGCACCATTGCCTTGAGAAAAAATAAGAAGAGAAAAAATAACAAAACAAAAAATAAAAATACTTTGCATGTATCCAAGGCCACCAAGAGATCAACTAGGACTTCAAGTACCCGCACAAAGGAATACAATTGACAAACATCAAAAGGATAATCAAGCAAGACAAGCAATACATATGATATATGCTACAAATTAAAAAAAAATAAAAAATAACAAGCATACAATCCTTTATATTACTGATAAGAAGACATCTTCATAATATAATCAACCCTATAATGTTTTAGAACATTCTCATATCTGATACAGGCTTGCAAAAAAATTAAAGGAAATCATAAAATGTTAATTTCCAAAGAAACCACATTTTCACATTCATTGCAATCCATGTCAAACGATCATTCATACCCATCCATATTTAAAACTTACCATATTCATCTATTTAACTTTACATTCTACACCATCAAACCCCACATCCACTTCATACCATGTTATCTACCCTCCAAAATCATTAAAACACCAATCGGGAGCAAAACATAGTCATCTACAAGCTTTTACAATAAAAGCTACATCACACATGGTTTCTACAAGGAAACCTACAATAAACTACAGGAAGCTACAACAAGCACTTTATTTCAACAACATTAAACTCTTCAACAACAAGCATCACTATGACTACAACAAGCAAACACATTAAAAGGAGAAGACTGCAAATCATCTATAGGATCCTCTACATAACTACAAGATCCCCTTGTATCTTGTCCAAGGAAACCTATAGCAAACTCAAATGGCGATATCAACATTGAAGGGCGACCAAGAATCCACAACATCAACAAATAAAACTCAAAGCATATCAATTATAAGGTACACTCTCTCATACATTCTCACTTTACTCATTTTTAAATTGCAAGGTTACACCATAATATATTTTGCATGATCAAAACAAATTCACCCATGCAAAACGAAAAAACTAAGGTGGGACTTGATATCCACATTGGGGGGAGGTGACATTTCAAGCCATGAAATGAAAAGGTGATAACTAAGAGTGGCAATAGTCAACATGAGACAAATTGGACATTAATTTATAATGATGGTGCAAGTGTAAAATCACTTGGAGAGCCAAATTCAAAACTAAAAGTGAAGAGCTTGCCACCCTCGAAAATCACTCTCTATTTCTTGACTCATAGAATCAATAGACAATCTCTCCAAAGCTCAAAAAGTAAGGTCTCTTCAAGTGGGAAAACAACATATATTCTCTTCAATAACAACAAAGTTTCTCCAAATTAGTAGGGTCTCTCAAAAGAAAAACATACGGAGTATCTCCAAGCAAGCAAATAGGGGTTGGCCTTTCCAAATTTTGAATACCCTAAGCAGCACTGAGCCTACATGAAAGGTTGGTGGACAACCCTAATCCCATTTTTGGAAATTTTACTCTCAACGCATGCTCAATTTGTCTTCAAATTTGTTTCCACAAAGTACCATAAGCATGCCTTGTTAGGAATAGGATCATTGAGCAATAATAAAAAACAAAACAAATCAAAATGAATGCGGAAATAAAACATAGAAGAACACAATACAAGAGAGACATTGATATACACGGTTCACCTGATATGGGTTATGTCCACGGAGAAACAACCAGTCCTTCCTTTATTATGTCTAGAACAATGAAGGGATAATTCCTACATCATGTATATTTTAACCTTGTACAATATCTACTGCAAACAGATATTTAGTAAAAGAATAGAAAAGATACAATGGCAAATACAAACATTACACAGAGATTTTTCCCCTGGAAACCCAAACCGGGAAAACCAGCATATTCTATATTCATTCATAGTGATACATTATTTACAATACAATATACATATAAGAGCCAACAACATCCAAAACCCTAACCCAATGACCTGGATTAGTCAACAACCCTAATTCCTTAACCGGAAATAGAAAACCATCGACAAAGAAACCATGTGCCGAAAAACCACCTAAAATATGTGACACGTTTTTCTAGGCAGAAATTTTTTTCTTGGGGGCATTTGCCCCCCTGCACCCCCTAAGGGGGGCCCTAGTGGGAAAGAATATAACACATACCCAACACATCACACCCACTTCAACCTCCTCTTCACTCTCTCACAATCTTGTCTCTCAGTCACAATATCGTCTCTCATTATATTAACTTCACCATTACAATACAATATAGGATCTTGTAGCATCCAAAATCCCTAATCCATTGACCTGGATTAGATTATAACCTTAATTCCTTAATTGGAATTATAAAACCATGGGTTGGAAGATCGTGTGCCAAAACTTCCCAAAACAGACACAAAAATCCGCCCAAAAAAGTTTGATTGGGGGCTCTGCCCCCCATGTGAACCCCCCACTGCACTCAGAAGAATGTAACGATGCATGGGGACAATCGTGCAATGAATATACCAAACAAGACCTCTGAATTAGGAAGATAATTAGGCTCCACAACCAACATCCATATGCCTTGCTCTCTTTGAAATTTTTTCCACAAGCGTGCATGTCTGCTTAGGTTGTCTTCAAATTTTTTCCCACAAATTATTAGAATCCTTCATGTTCCTTTCTCAGGTTATTTTAATTGTTTTTCATGGAGCCACTATAATCCTGCATATGCCTTGCTCAGGTAATCCTAAAGTTTTTTTTCCCATATAATACTTTAACCTTGCATATGCCTAGCTTAGGTTATCTTTAAAATTTGTTTCCAGAGAGCTATTATAAGCTTGGATGTTATCTTAATTTTCCCATGGAGTACTATAGCCCGGTAGGTGCCTCACTCAAGTTGTCTTAAATAAATTCTCCCACATAGTCAATTTTTCCATAGATTGAGACTCCTACAAGAAAATTGTAATGAAATCAACACCCACACTAAACCAACCAGGAAAGAGAACACAAATTTAAGCAAGAAAGAAATGAAAACACATAGTACATAGAGATTTTACCCTAGAAACCCAGATGGGAAAACCATCATTCCTTGAGAACATTTTTGTCTTGTTGTCTTATTCATTCATTGAATAAATAGTTACAAGAATAACCTTGGTCTACACCTACAACACAATCTCCATCATACTTCCTTTCTTTACACAAGAACAACCCCGCAGCCAATTCAGATTGCATCTACATGACGAACAACACTAACATGAAGATTAACTTAATACAATTACAACACACCTTATTTATAGGCTTTACAACATGTAAGACCCTAAATCATGGTGCCCAAAAATGGTTACAAGTCCACGCAGATGATTGGATGCAATCCAACGAATCTCGAGATTCTGTTATAGATGACTTTAGTTAGTTACTAGTTGACTACCAACCAAACTCCAATCAGTCTCTACTTGGTTGCCACACGACCTCCTATCACCTAACCTTTCAACTTCTTGTTGATCACTTCAACTTCCACTTCCAAGTCAATCATTTTGACCTTGACTTAACCATCAACTCAACTTAACTCATCGGTCGAATTATCACCTAGTCGGTCCACTTTGACTGACAATTGGATGATTGTTCTTTCACTGCAAATAATATAACAACCTAACATTCTCCCACTTGTTGTCGTCTTTGCTAATATAGGAGAAACTAAAATTTTGTTCATAGACCCAGTGTAGCAATGCCCATTGCCTCTTTACACCAAGAGAACTTCATAGCACTCACGTACTTGGTCAATGAGTCTGTTATGTTTTCCAAAGTGTCTACTTTATCGAACAACAACGTCTTGCTTTCCACCATGTCTCTTACAAAATGGTATTGTACATCAATATGCTTCTTCCTAGAATGGTAAGTTGGGTTCTTTGCCAAGAATATTGTGCTTTGACTATCATAATTTATATTCATATCTTTTGGCTCAAATCTGATCTATGAACATAGTCGATGCAACCATACTAGTTCTTTTCCCCGAGTGTCTGCCATGTATTCAAATTCTATTTCCGATGAGGATACAACCACTTGTTGCTTACTCATCTAGCTTATTTCTCCACCATACATTTTGAACACATATCCACTGGTCGACCTTTGTTGATCTATATATTTATCCCAGTTGACGTTGACAAAGCCATGTACATTTACTTCCCGGTCAGTTTAAGTTTTCCCTTGGTAGCATATAGAACAATCTTTTGTGCCACACAAATACTTGAATGCTCTATTGACTTCACTTCAGTGCTCTTTTCTAGGTGTTGACATGCATCTGCTCGATACTCCCATTGCATGAGCAATGTTTGGTCGAGTGCATACCATTTCATACATCATACTACAACCAACACTTACATAGAGAACATGTGCCATATCTTCTATTTCTTCGTGTGTGTAACAACCCTAGTAGAATATATGTTTAGGGAATTATTAAGTAAAATTATTAGGTAATTAATTTTTCTAACATATTATTAATTAAACAAAGATTGGTATAATGATACTAATTAAATATTTATTAATTAATTAATGGTTACAATTTGATTAATTAATTGATTAATTAATTACATGTTACATTCATTGACATGGGTATTAAATTAATAGGGTTAATAAATTATATTGTTAAATTAAAGATTACGTATACGGAGGGGATAAGGGGCATTAATAATCGGATAAGGTAATGCATGTGTAGATAAGGTAATAAATGAGGAGAAAGGGCGGTGAAGGAGGGATATGAGGGGAGGAGGTTTACGAAGGCAGGGGGGATCATTCTACGGGAAATTTTATTTTGGGGGCTCTCTTGGATTTGCAGAGAGGAGAGTTGAGTTCTGTAGTCGGGAGGATTAGTACAGGGGGCACCAGTTTGCTGGGGGTTTTGGGCACGAGGGCCAGGATATCCATATGGTATCCTGGAGCTAGGTAGTTGTCCTAGTTGGCAGGGTGGAACCTCGGTTTTGGGCAGAGTTGGTCCGTGGATTCAAGTTGGGCAAGGCAGCAGCAGGAAGGTCAACAAGACAAGCGGAAAACGGAGGGTTAGCATCAGACCCAGATATTTTAAATTACGTATTTGTTTATTCTGTTATGAATTTTATTATTCGTTGATCAATTTATATGCGTATGTGATGAATTTATAAGAAATTACCAAGTTTCATAAATCAAGTAGAAGTTATTGTTTTGTTTGATTAAATATTTGACGTTAAATTAATATGGCCACTACACATGGTATTAGAGCTTTTTGTTTGAAATCTGGGCCTGAGGGCCAAAGCTCCAAGATCTAGCTCCAGTCCCACCTAACCTGCAAACCAAACACACTATTATTTTGATTAGATATAAACAAATCTAAATATATATAAATGAAATACATATTGAAATGTAAAAACAAATTTACCAAAGTAAAACAAGTGAATTATGAATACAGCTAGGGTTGTTACACAAATGAGTTAGATATCTCTCCTACTTTCAAATGAGAATATGAAGCAGAGAAAAGATGCGGCTAGCAACAATACAAAGCCACATTGAACTAAGGATCTGCCCAAACAGTGATACGAGCCAGTAGAAATCTTGGAGATGAAGGAATTGTACTGCCATCGTGACAAAAGTTGATGCCTCGTGGGTTACATAGGTTGAAAGATATGCAAACACGAGGGGCATATCAGACTCGGGGTTTATATGGATTTGTGCTACTTATTATCAGACCTGGGTTTTGATGGAAATATGGGCATATAAAAAAAAAAATATATCAGACCCCCTGGAACTGCCGACCCAAAGTTGGATTCACTATTTCTGTGGTGATGTGGAGATAAGGGTTAGGAAGATGTGGAGATACTGGAGTTTGGAAATCACGCATTAATCTATCCTTCTGGTAGCAAGGAGGGTGGAAATATGGGTATGTTATTATCAGATGGGGAGAGGGGATTCTGTAGAGTATCCCTTTAGTTTAGTGGGGGGGAGCTTAGTTAAGGTGAAGTTAGTGGCTCTAGTTCGAATGATGAGTTGTTAAATAAGCAACGTCTAAGCCTGACGAGGGCATTCGTATATAATGTCAAAGAAGGCCGTTCGAAGGAAGGCTGGGGAGCCTCTTGCCCAAAGTACCCGTAGAAGCTGATGGTAACATTAAGTGAATAAACGTAAGTTTTCTTGGATTCACTATTTCTGTGGTGATGTTTCGCCTTGAGCCAGAATTTGATTGTCCTCTTGAAAGCAATGGAAAAAATAAAAATAAAAAAATACGAGCCACAGTAGATGCCACCACTTCAGGAAACTGAAACAGATAGGAAGGAGCCATTTGTCGCTCAAATTACATGGCAAGAAAGATAGTTTAGCCCTTAATCTGAAGTCTTATTTCGCCAATGCAAAACCCAATAATATCAACACCTGTATAATATATGATTTGTTTTCTTCTTAGTTTGGGATAAAACATATCCCTAGATATATATGACATATTTTCTTGATTCTACGAATACAAAAGACATTCAGTCGATAAGAGAAGTCAGCTAGAACTCCACAGACACCCGGTATAAAAGAAAGTTTCCAAGAAGAAAGCAGGAGTTGTAGACCAACAAAATAGACAAATGACTTGTCAGAGAATTGAATATTGAAAATTCAAAAACGTTTTGATACTGGTATATCATAAAAAAAAGAAAGCCTTTCTAAAACCAAACATTGGGACTGCAAAATGCAAAAAGCGTACGTTGCTTCGACCCAGACAGAAGAAAATCTTTCACTGGACTATGCAAGAAAGTATAAATCTTGAACTGATACCGGTGGCTATCGATGATCTCCAGACAAAGACTGTTTTCATCCCAGCCCGGGAGCTCAGCGCCAAGTAACCAAGCTGAGTAGATCATCTGAGTATCAAAGCCGAGTAGCCCAAAGTCCAGCTATGACTGGCATCGCTACCTGGATTGAGTAACGGCATCTACATCTGGCATTGAGTACGGGCATTGACGCAAGGCATTGATTGTTGGATTGACTAGCAGCTATCAACAATGACCTCCTGGCGACTAGCTCTTGGCGAAGGAAATATCTTACCGACTATACAAAAAATGATGAATTCTAGAGATAGACTGTAAATCTGCCAAGTAAATTTTCTTTGAATGAAGCAACTTGTTGAGTATCAAATGTTAAGGTCTAAAATTTGGAGCGGACAGGATATCACTAAAAGATGCTCGAAAATGGAAGAACTATTATCTCTAATTTGCATCAAATGAAGTCATTTCGGGTCAAAACTGTCGAAAGATAGCTTTAAAATAGTAGAATATTATCCCTAATTTGCATCATACGAAGTCATTTCGGGGTCAAAACTGTCGAAAAATGAAGTTTTATCATAAATTTGCAATGTTTTATCGTAAATTAGGCTAGAATGAAGCCAATTAATCTAGGAAAACCCGAAATGGTGAAATTCGCGGCAACGGGCACAATGTTTTTAACTCATTTATAGATGCTGAAATTCTACGAAAATTTACCAAATTTGACAGGATGAAGCCCCGTTTTGCTATTGAAATTTGCCAAAAAAAAAGATACGCAGCAGGAATTTGGACAACAAATCCTTACAGTACAAAGATGTTCAAAACGAATGAAATCTGTGAAAACAATTCCAATATTTTACCTGGAGGTGGCAACGCCTTGTGAAAAGTTATCCGTGCCTTGCAAAGTAAAGCTCAAGGAAGATATGTGACCTGTTAGTACTACTTTGGGTGGGATATTCCTCCTATAGTAGCTGGAGCAAATGTATTAGGGAATAAATGTATGACAGACTTCCTGCAAAGAGGGTAAGGCCGCCCAGGTCGAGAGAGAGAAAAATTCCAGCAGAGGATAAATATTTGGTAACAAGACGGTAGGGCTGCCCAGGTGCAAAGAGAGCAAACTCCAAGAGAGAAAAATGATGTATAGCAAATAAATTTTGACTTCGATGGATGCATCGAAGAAAATAACTTCAAGGACATAGGGAAGTCTGCCTGGAATATAATGTACCATCTATCTCTGATCCATAGCGACCTTTAAGAAAGAAAAGAAAAAAAAACACAAAGACTTAATATCATTTTGGCAGCAAGATCTTTGCAGTTGTTTGTGGCGAATGGGCCGTCCAGGTGTAAAGAAAGCAAATACCAAGGGAGAGGAAAATAATAGATAGCAAATAAATTTTGACTATGCATGACAGATAAGTAGTGACTTCCATGGACGCATTGAAGAAAATAGCTTCAAAGACATTGTGAAGTCTGCCTGGAATATAATGTACTGTCCTAATATTATCTGGACAATATGTGGCGAATGGGTAAAAACTAAGAAAATAGTAAAAAAAAAAAAACTAAGACCTAATATTATCTGGCAACAACCCAACACCTGCCATTTAACACAAAGCCCTGTGCCGAACACCAAGTTGTCAAAGAGGAGGAGCCAACGATGAAGCCTTTGTGAAAATTTGAAACTAACCCAAGCACAAGCACCAAACACCAGCGCACAAATCTTTCACCAAGAACCAATACAAGCCATCACCTGACAATCGAGGAAGGAGACCAAGGAAGAATTGATTATGTACCAGTTCAGTGAGAGAACAAAAAAAAAATGCAGAGGGAACGGCCATGGCGGCCGACCGCGTAGCCAAAGAAAATGACAGGAAATGTAGAGTTAGGGTTTAGAAAGGAAGGCATTGGAGGAAGCAAGGCGGGCACGTGGAATCCATGCATGCCCACACTTGTTTTTAAATTATTTCGATTTTTTTTATTTTGAAGTTTCTTTTTATAAATTGTGTGCGTGTTCGTTTAATTTTTTTATTATTATTTTAGTGTAAAGATAATTAACTTTAAATCAATTTACAGATAATTTAGGTTAATTTAATTAAATTAAATTAATTTAAAGTTAATTTATGATAATTTAGTATAAAGTAAATTTAAAATAATAATAATAAATAAATATGTAACTTCAAAATTATTAGTGTAACTAATTATCAAATTAAAATTTTAATTAAATTAATGGTGTATTTAGAGTAAAGTTAAAATACATTAAAAGGTTAATTAAAATTTTAGAAGGTCCATGGGTTTTGAACCCAAGACCACCCACCAAGTGATGTGCCTTAAGAAGAGCAATAACACCAATGCGCCACACATATCACTTTTACAAATAAATTCACATATAAATAGTTTAATTATCAATAATAACAAGGTACTAGCCTGAAGAATAATCTCTGATTATCCAAGCATCAGGCTCATGAGACCTTACAAACAATTCATCAAGCCAATTGCCGAGCCCTTTCATTCCATTCCACGAGTCTTTAGTAGCAAAAGCAGTGGAAAATGCGCGTTACACAGGGGAACACATGAACTTGAATGGAGGTATGAGGTCGACCTTTCTGCATCGTCCTGGAATCGTCGAGAAGGCCCCTAGGAAATTTCCCAGGGGAGGGGGCTTAAGGCCACCGCCATATGTAACAGAGTCGCTCCAAGGACAATAGTCGCAGGGATTTCAATGGCCGCGAGTGCAACATCTCGTTCATCGCCAACAGCGCAGACAGGTCCACGACCATCTCAGGGAACATCAAGTAGGGGTAGGGGTTCCAGGGGAAGGAACTCATTTAAGAGACAGTCACATAACAGTGCACAGGTTCAATCTCGTGTTACCTATTGGGGGTGCGGAGGACCCCATTACCAGTGTGACTGCCCAGAGTTACAATCAGGGTTCATGCATAGAGAAGGAAAGGCACCGATGGGAAGATCAAGTAGCAGCCACCAGATTTACGCAGCGGTTAATAACCAACAGGCCGAACAACAATCCACGGTGGTGGAGTCATCAGGTATGCTAAATCATATCAATGTCAAGATTTTGTTTGATTCTGGTGCGACAAATAGTTTCATTTCACCATCTGCATTAGAAAAGAGTGGGTTGGCAGCCTATGAGCACGATGATTTTAAACAAGTCGAGATGGCTTCGGGGGAAAAACAAGTGGTAGGACCTAGTGTTGATAATTATATAGTAGACCTGGGAGTGTGTACTACCAGGTTGAAGGTATACGTCACTGCTCTTGGGGCGTATGACCTAATCATTGGAATGGATTGGTTAGCATCTCACCGAGCTTTGGTGGATTGTTTCATAAAGAGGGTGCTTTGTATCGACGATGAAGGAAGACCAGTAGAGATCCAGGGTGTACAAAGAAAAGTGTCGTTACGCTTTATATCAACTATGAAGGTTAAGTGATGCTTGAGACAAGGGTGTGGATTGTATGTAGTGGAAGCAATGAATGAAAGGAAGGGACCCTCATTGGATCAGTACCTGGTATTGTCAGAATTTCAAGAGGTTTTTTCGAACAAGTTACCACGGTTACCTCCCGAGAGGGAGCTTGATTTTACTATTGAGCTAAAACCTGGTGCAGAACCGATCTCCAAGACTCTGTATCAGATGAAAATTCTGGAACTTTGTGAATTGCAAATGCAGTTGAAAGAGTTACTGGACTTAGGGATAATAAGGCCCAATGTCTCACCTTGGGGCGCACCGGTAATTTTTGTAAAGAAGAAGGATGGATCCTTACGACTGTGTATAGACTACAGGGACTTGAACCGTGCTACAATGAAAAATAGGTACCTGATGCCGCGAATAGATGACCTCTTCGATCAGATGAAAGGAGAAACGATATTCTCAAAGATTGATTTGCGATCAGGGTATCATTAGTTGAGGATTAAGGAAGGTGATATCCCAAAAACTTCCTTTCGAACTCAGTTTGGACATTACGAGTTTGTTGTAGTACCTTTTGGATTGACCAATGCGCCAACAATATTCATGAGCCTCATGAACGACGTATTCCAGAAGTACTTAGACCGTTTTGTACAAGTCTTTTTAGATGACATCCTCATCTATTCCAAGAATGAAAGAGAGCATGAGGAACACTTGCAAATAGTGTTGTCCTGCCTTAGAGAGAACAAATTGTATGGAAAGTTGTCGAAGTGTTCCTTCTTCTAGAAAGAGATCCACTATTTAGGTCATATCATTTCCGGAGAAGGAATCTCTGTGGACCCAGAAAAGGTAAAGGCCATTATGGAGTGGCCAGTGCCGAAAAATACCCATGAGGTGAGAAGCTTCATGGGGCTAGCAGGTTATTACCGGAGATTTGTGGAAGGGTTCTCAAAAATAGCAAAACCCATCACCACCTTGCAACACAAGGGGGTCAGGTATGAATGGACAATAGAGTGTGATAGTGCATTCATTGAGCTTAAGAGGTTACTAACTAGTGCACCAATTCTACGAGTGCCGGATATGGAAAAGGACTTCACGGTCTGCACGGATGCCTCGAAGCAAGGGTTGGGGGCCGTGCTAATGCAGGATGGAGGAGT
>WSFP011571687.1:0-10740 GCA_009831015.1 Picea engelmannii
ATCGTCATTGATAGAGGATATAACCCAGTTACTGGTAGTTTCTTCACCTTTTGTTGCACGATTCTACCCGAGTCTTTGTCGAATTTGAAGGAGATTAGGGCTGCTACTTTTCTAGTTTTTGAAGGCATGAAAGGTCCCAACCCCAACTCACCAAGAGGGAAGTGTCATCCAGTAAAAGGGATGTATGTAGATAACCCTGGGACATCTATGTCCATAGGATCTTGGGCTTTCTCTTCATCTTTATTCCTTTTCATTTCCTCATGTTCCTTCTTTCTTTGTGATTATGTCGCTGCTTTTTCTTTTGCTTAAGATTTTTCTACCTCTTCTTGTCCTTTGCACTTAAATTATTCTTCCTTTCTCTTATTTTGTTCCTCTTTTTTTGTTGCTTCAACATCTTCGACTTATTTTCTCTTTCTCTCCTTCCTTCCATTCTTTATTCTTTTTTTTTTCTTCCTTTATTTTTTGTTTAGTTGTTTCCTTGGCTTCCTCTTCTTATTTTTTCTTTTGCTCTGCCTCAGTTTTCATATGGTTTTCTTCTTATTTCCTCTTCTCTTGTGATTCTATAGATTTATTTTCATCTTCTACTATGCCCCTGTGTTGAGAGATGCTTCCTCTTTTGAATGTTACTCTTTCATAAGTTCTGGCCCTGGGATTGATTTCTTGTTCTTCCTATGTTTTTGACTTGTAGATCCACCTATATTTATAGTTATAGCAGTGCATATTGATGACTCTTGAAGGGTCATGTCTATTGAATATTTCCTCTCCAAAGTGGAAAGAAGCTAAGGTTTTCACCTCTTCTTAGGATTTTTTGATCTCTTTGAAAGAGTATGAGCCTACCCATAACGATAGAGGTGGTCAAATTGCTTTCTTATATCTGTATAGACATGCACCTACTTTGTGTATCACTGTATGGTACACAATTTCCTGCAAAGCCAACCTGTACATGATGAATTTAGGGAGTATATGAGGGACTTTCATGGTCTCTTAAACCATGATATACATGTTGTACTCGAGAAGGTACCAGTCACTTACTCATCCTATAATGGCCAAATATTTGTTAGGCATACAGGCCGTTGATGTGCAGAATATGAGTTTGTACATGGGAATTAAAAACTCTTCACATATTTTCTAGTACTTGAACCTGTACTTGTGATCCCATGACACTTTGTAGTAGATATGAATTGGAGGATCACTCATTTTCCCTAGTTCCCACCCCGTCCCTAGGTATGAGTGAATCACACACATAATGTTCAACAGATAAGATGGCATGCATAAACTATGGAAATTTATGGGATCCATGTGTTGGGAAACAACGATTGCTTCTTTCAAAGTCGAGGACAAAATGTCTTCCCAATTGAATGACAACCCTGAGAATGTGACATAATCAATCAAGGGAACCCAAAATATTTTGAATTTTCGAGCGTCTGGTTGCCCATAGAACCTGCTCACCATGGCCATTAAATATTGGTATGGTATCCTACGAGCATTTCTAGGGTACTCATTTGAAGTCCTATTTTTGAAATTCTTGCTAGGTTTGTACCAATCCTTCAAGAGGTCCCTAGGATTGTGAGGGAATTTCTTCACCAACTCATCATCCAGGATATTTGCTCCCTCTTCCAAATGATAGAAAGTAGCGATAGTTGAAGGTTTGAAAGAGCCAACTGGTCAACCATTTTTGTTGATTATATGTCTTCTTTCCAAATCTATGTGCTTCACTATCCACAACATAAATTTTGCACAAGGGAATATTGTTGCATAAGCTACCACCTTATATGGTTTAGATTTCTTGATGGCCTTGAATACCTCGAGATCCCGATCTTTCTAAAACAATTGAGGGAAATTTTTATTGTTGAACATTTGATAGATTTTCCCCCATTTGAATGTATTCTCTCTATCTATGAGGCACTTGGTGTCATCATAGAATTCCCTTAGAATGTTAATATCTTCTTCCTCCTCATCCCTGGTCATGGGAACCTCTTCAACGAGAGCCTTTTCTAGATTCCAGGATCCTTTTCTAGGAGGAGACATGATTGGATGTGCATCAACCAAGTTAAATCACAATAGATAAAATTGACATTAGTTCAAGCGAAATAAAGTAATAAGAATAATGAAAGTGAGATAACTCCTGTATTTCATGTAGAACTAGGATTTGTGGGCTAAGGGATAATTCCATTGAAGTTCTCCATTAAGGGAAGACTCTTCATTCGGAATTTAAAATGTTTATAAGGTGTCGGCGTGAATTGGTTTCACCATTGATACATGTTGTATCGACAGAGATATGGAAATTCCACCGATAAGGGTTGTATCGATGGGGAAACCTTTTATGGTATGTCGATACAAATGGATTTATTACGCATGGATTCGCTGAAACTTCCAAGTGATTCATTATGATGGTTTAATGTGCTTGATATTTTTTACATTAATGCCTCAAAAGTATGTGCAATGTGTTAACACATAGGATGTATATGTCTTGATTTCATGAGATTATCCATCATGATAAGGATAAGCCCTCATGAGTCACACCTTGTTTTATTTTGCATCATTACCTTCACAGGTCACACCTACAAATTGTACATAAGGTCCCTTTTTGTCACTATCCATCCGCAAAAGTATCAAGTCAAGTCAGGTTTTTGTGCTTCCAACTCACTAGGAGAGTTCGCAGCGTACTCCAAGTACAATTTTCTCTCATCTCTCATCATTGCTTTAAAGGATCATTTCAAAATGATTTTATTGTTTTTAGGGCTTGCAATTTAAACTCTTTTTCATAAGTTATGCCATCAAATCCATTAACAACCTTCTTGAAGTATGCAATCTATGTTTGAAATCGATGCTTCTAACTAGTGCTACGAACTGGATGAAGAGGAGGGTTGTAGGTTGGATAGGTTGCAGGCAGTCATGTTCAAACTCATAGACATCAACATCAAGCTTAGGTATACCAAGTACTCCATGAAGGTATTCATGTTGTTTATAGGTTGAGAGAATGGTTTTTGATGTTTTATCATTAGCATTGCGAGCTAGCGCTGGGAACTGTCTTGGATGAGGGTTGGAGGTTAGGAAACTTGCAGGCATATGGGTGCAAATATGAAATTACCAGCATCAAACTCATAGACATCAGGTACTGCATGAGATTTTTTTATCTTGTTTGGAGGTCAGGAAATGAGTGTGGCCACTTGTTTTCTCTTGGTGTTGCAAACTATTGAAGGCGCTACGAATTGGCTGACAGGGGCGTTGCAAACTATTTTCCTATAGCAGTTGCTTCTAAATATTTGATCATAACTCCAAAATGGTGATGTGGGATTTTCTAAACTTGTTTTTGGAGGATCATGATAATGTCATTCACTTTCTGTCCAAATTTCAGCCAGACCCAGTTTCACATTCGAGAGATATAATTAAAACACAAGTGCACTACAAATTGGTGCTGCAAACTCTTTATTTTGCATAGTTGTTGGATATTCTCCTTGTTTGGAGGTTTCAACCTATCAAGGAAGGTTCGAATGGTCTCCTAGGAGTTATTTGGACATGAGGGACTTGTTTTCCATATGCATATCAATCAGAATGACCTGTTTCAAAAGGAATTGATCAGCACAGAAAATAACCCCCAAAAGTAGGAATTTGTTAGGCTTTTGTTGGAATATTTTGTAACAAGACTCCTAAATGGAGGAGGATTCTATGTAAATACTTGGTTTCGACCTCCTTATGGTAGATGTATATTATTCAATATAAATGAAAGGGATTTTAATCAGAACAGGGTTGGATTCATGATCCAAGAGAGGGGGGTTTTGCAAGAAGAAATCTGTGTGTATGACTGTAAGCTTGAGGGCATGTTATTGTTAATACATTTATTCCATTGAAGATTCATGAGAGTTGTCTTATAAACATGTTTTTTTAGTCTTTATTAATCCTTCATCTCACTAGAATAAAATTGCAAACTATGAAGATCATGGTTTCTTGTAATTAGGAGATTCATGAGCTGCAAAAGATTTGTCGTGATTTCCTGTTAATTATTGTTTTGTTCAAGTTTTCTTTTGTCCATTCGATAGAGAGGATCATCGTTTTGTGAACATTCTACTTTATGTCTTTTCCTCTCCATTTTTCTACCTGATAGTATATAATCTTTGTTTGATGTGCAACTCAAATGCCTTCAATATGTAGGGTATTATGACTCCATTCCCAATGGAATGCTTCTGCAGATAGCTTGCTACCCTTTTTATTTATATTTATTACTGATACACCAATCATAAACTAGATTTTATTATTTACATTATGATGGGTATTGGGATTTCACCTATAACAGACTAGGTGTGACCTCTAGTGCTAACATTTTTGGCGTCATTGTCAGGGATGACAATGAAGACACCTTCCCTGGGTGAACTATGATGATTAGATCTAGATTTGGATGGTGAACTAAAGCTAGAAACTTTTAGACTGCTTATCTTTCACCATGGTGACTCCACTATTCAGAGATCTATTAGTGACTCCACTATTTTGAAATGGAAAACATCCTAGCTCAGGGGTATGAATTTTGTGATTTCTCTTGTATACCTGGCTTTCCAAATATTGTACTTGATAGAGAAGCATGGGAACCTTACCTTTTGAGGTTTGGGGGAAACGAGAATGATCATCCTGGTGAACACTTATTGGATTTTCACGAGTGTATTCCTAGGCTAAATATTGATCACGAGGATGTTCTTGTTAAAATGTTCATATTTTCTTTGGAAGGACATGCTCGTGAGTGGTGTAGAACCCTCCCTGTTGCTAGCATTCATTCATTGAATGATTTTCATAATGCATTCAATGTCTATTTCAAACAATGGTATTATGTTGATATGGTTTATGAGGAATGTTGTATAGAGTTTGATATTTTATCTAAAATATCTTCCAATTTTAAAGATCAAGGTGCTAGTAGTGAAGGAATTGTTGAAGAAGTAATTTGTCCTCATATTCCTCAACCAATTTCCAATGTTTTTCAAAGTGATATACTTTTCCAGGAAATTGGAATAGGAGAAAATAAGCAGAAAAATGAAATTGGTAGTAGTCATGAAACTGGAAATATGCAGAGACAATCCAAACTCCAGCCGGAGCAACATGAAAAAATAGTTGTCCTTGATCCAATGGTAGCTGATTTGGAGGATTTTATCATCCTGAGTTATGAACCTTTTAGATTACAACAAAAGGATAGAAAAATACTTAATGTAACAGATTTTGCAGATGAGTTGTCTTATATTTTGAATCAACTAGGATTTCACCATGAGCTCCATGATCCAGTAGTTTTTTTAATGGACACAATTTTTTAGAAGGCCCCTTATGTTGCAACTTTGGATTTGATAAGAATTTGCAGGTGCAAGTATGAACCATTGATGAATTTCCTGTTGCAAAGGTTATATTATTTTTATGCTTTCATCTGTAATATACAAGAAACTTGCTTTACTAGACAAACGATTGCATGACTTCACTGGAAATCTGATTATACTTAATCAAAGAAGCTCAGCTGGATAGAATAGTGTAGGAATGTATATAAATAATCTTGATATGCAAGCATTTGGTTTGTATAGAGTGTGTTTCAGTTATTTGGTATGTCAGTTTTCAACAATAAGAAAGTGCTCTCAAGGAATGAACAATTCACAGTTTGCAACACAGATTGATTGTGGCACATCATAGACAGAGTACAGGTTGCATTGATGAAATGGATACAACATCTTGTCTACAAATATTCTTGGGGCCTCAGAGGGAGGTCTCCATCCCCTATGGAGCCATACATTAACACATAGGATGTATAGGTCTTGATGTCATGAGATTATCCATCATGATAAGGATAATCCCTCATGAGTCACACCTTGTTTTGTTTTTCATCATTACCTTCACAGGTCACACCTCCAAATTGTACATAAGGTCCATTTTTGTCCCTATCCATTTGCACAAGTATCAATTCAATTCAGGTTTTTGTGCTGCCAACTCACTGGGAGAGTTCGCAACGTACTCCAAGTACATTTTTCTCTCATCTCTCATCATTTCTTTAAATAATCATTTCAAAAAATGATTTTATTGTTGTCAGGGCTTGCAATTTAACCTCTTTTTCAGGATTTATGTCATCAAATCCATTAACAACCTCCTTGAAGTATGCAGTCTATGTTTGAAATCGACTTTGCTAACTGGCACTATGAACTGGATGAAGAGGAGAGTTGTAGGTTGGATAGGTTGCAGACACTCCTGTTCAAACTCATAGACATCAGCATCAATCTTAGGTATACCAGGTTCTCCATGAAGGTATTCATGTTGTTTAAAGGCTAAGAGAATGGTTTTTGATGTTTTATCATTGGCATTGTGAGTTGGCGCTGGGAACTGTCTTGAATGAGGGTTGGAGGTTAGGAAACTTGCAGGCATCTAGGTGCAAATCTGAAATTACCAGCATCAACCTCATAGCCATCAAGTACTCCATGAGATTTTTTGTCTTGTTTGGAGGTCAGGAAAGGAGTGTGGCTTCTTGTTTTCTCTTGGCACTGTGAAATTTCATAGGCACTGTGAACTGTTGAAGGTGTTGCGAACTAGCTGACAGGGGCGTTGCGAACTATTTTCTTGTAGCAGTTGCTTCTAAAGATTTGATCATAACTCCAAAACAGTGATGTGGGTTTTTATGAACTTGTTTGTGGAGGATCATGATAATGTCATTCACTTTTTTTATGAATTTCAGCCTAACCCAATATGGAATTCAAGAGATATAATTAAAAAACAAGTGTGCTACAAATTGGCACTGCAAACTCTCTGTTTTGCATAGTTGTTGGATATTCTCCTTGTTTGGAGGTTTCCACCTGTCAAGGAAGGTTCAAATGGTATCGTAGGAGTTAGTTGGACATGAGGGACATGTGTTCCATCTCCATATAAATCAGAATGACCTATTTCAAAAGGAATTTATCAGCATAGACAAAATCCCCCAAAAATAGGAATTTGCTAGGCTTTTGTTGGAATCTTTTGTAACAAGACTCCTAAATGGAGGAGGATCCTATGTAAATACTTAGTTTCTACCTCCTTAGGTTAGATATATATTATTCAATATAAATTAAAGGGTTTTTTATGAGAAAAGGGTTGGATTCATGATCTAAGAGAGGGGATTTTTGCAAGAAGAAATTTGTGTGTATGATTGTAAGTCGGAGAGCATGTTATTTTTAATACATTTATGCCATTGAATATTCATGAGAATTGTATTATCAACATGTTTTATTTTTATTTATTTCTCCTTCATCTCACTTGAATAAAATTGCAGACTATGAATATCATGGTTGTCTATGATTAGGAGATTCATGAGCTACAAAGGATTTGCAGTGATTTCCTGTTAATTATTGTTTTGTTCGAGTTTTCTTCCTTCCATTCAACAAAGAGGATCTATGTTTTGTGAACATTATGCTTTATGTATTTTACTCTCCATTTTTCTACTTGATAGTATATAAGCTTTGTCTAATGTTCAAATCAAATGCCTTCAATCTGTAGGGTATTGTGACTTCATGCCTAATGGAATGCTTCTACAGATAGTTTGTTGCCCTTTTTATTCATATTTATTACTAATCCACCAATCATTAAATTGATTTTATTTTTTACATTATGATGGGTACTGGCCTTGCACCTATAGCAGTCTAGGTGTGACCTCTAGTGCTAACACAAGGTTCATGTAAAAATGAAAATCGAAAGTGAGACATCTACATATCCTGGTATGGTGCTTGGCAAGGAGCCAATGATTGGCTCACATGACTCTTTAAGTTATTCTCAAATGTATTTGAAGTGTTGAACCTGTACACATTAAATTGAAAGCAAAGTGTATGGCTATGGTCATTTCTCGAGGGTATGAAGTTTAGGATAGGGCCAAGAAAGAGAAAGGAACAACGACAACATAAAAGTTATAATCCCTATCTGAAACTTGTGGTATCTAACTCTTAGAAGGTGTAGGGTTTGGAGGTGTAGGAGCTATAGCATGAGAAAGTAATGACCCACAAAAAACTATGCCAAGCCCCACTCTTGATGATTGTGCAGGTGTGGGGTTTGGAGGCATAGAAGAAAGGGAAATGTGTGCCATGGTTTCCCTCCCCTTACCCTCCCTTTATATTACTTTTATTTCCCATTCAAAATAGATTTAAAAAGAACCCTTAAGGGGGGAAACTATAATGAAAACGAGCTAACCTATGCAAATTTCCTTTTTTATTAAAAAATTTGGAATTAAAGCACACACAAAGAAAAACAACGACGTTTAAGGGTTAAGTTTGTAATCACTTACCAACAGTTAGAGTGATTGAGGGTTAGGCACTCAAAGGCGTAAAGACATTGAGAGGAGGCTTGGTCTCTTTCTCTCTATCAATATTGTAACCAAATGGTAATGGAATAGGAGAAAATCCTAGTATGGTGCTTGGAAAGGAGCCAATGATTGGCTTACATGGATCTTTAAGTTATTCTCACATGTATTTGAAGTGTTGAACCTGTACACATTAACTCAAAAGAAAAGTGTATGGCTATGGTCATTTCTCGAGGGTATGGAGTTTAGGATAGGGCCAAGAAAGAGAAAGGAACAACAACAACATAAAAGTTATAAACCCTATCTAAAACTTGTGGGATCTAACTCTTCGAAGGTGTAGGGTTTGGAGGTGTAGGAGCTATAGCGTGAGAGAGTAATGACCCACAAAAAAATATGCCAAACCCCACCCTTGATGATTGTGCGGGTGTGGGGTTTGGAGGCGTAGAAGAAAGGGAAATGTGTGCCATGGTTTTCCTCCTCTTACCCTCCATTTATATTACTTTTATTTCCCATTCAAAATAGATTTAAAAATAACCCTTAGGGGGGGAAACTATAATGAAAACGAGCTAGCCTATGCAAATTTCCTTTTTTATTAAAAAATTTGGAATTAAAGAACACACAAAGAAAAGAAACGATGTTTAAGGGTTAAGGTTGTAAGCACTTATCAATAGTCAGAGTGATTGAGGGTTAGGAAATCAAAGGCGTAAATACATCGAGAGGAGGCTTGGTCTCTTTTTCTTTATCAATATTGTAACCAAATGGTAATGGAATAGGAGAAAACCAGGGTTAAATAGGCTTCTTCACTCGTTTTGGCACCAAAACCAAGAGAAAAAGGGTTGAAATTTGACCCCTTAAGCATGCGGGCCCTTTGGGACCCACCATTATATGAACGTTAAATTGTTATTCTTCCTCCAGTGTATCTGTATTGAGAATCGGTTATTGTGCTGGTATATTGGAGGTGGAATGTGATCTTTTCACTAATGTATCAGAGTGCGAATTTTTTTTCTCCTCCGATACACTAGCACACAAAATTCATTTGGCTTCGATGGGTGAATTTCATGTATCTGTGCCAAAAAATTATGTGGGCTCTAGTGTATCAGCGCGAAAAAGGAATCAAGCCCCGATGGATAGTTTATTATGTATCAGATCCAAAAAGGGATCTAGACTCCAATATGTCAGAGGGAAAGAGCAATTTGGCTTCCGATATATCGGAACAAAAAGAGAACTAGCCTTATATAAGTCCAAAGAAAGGTAAAAGATCCAATAAAAATCTAAGTGTTGGAATGCCTCAACATATTAGGGAAGATATGGTGTTAGGATATTTAGACACTTAGGAGTTAGTTAAGATCTACTTGGTCTATTGTGTCGTTAGGTAAAAGAGTGTTTCCTAGTGTGTTTCTTTAGTATGCATTAGTATGCATTTGTAGTTAGGAAATCCGACGGTCACGATATGTTCCCGACATAGAGTGATCTGACAGTTCATACTCTCCTTGATCTTAACAACCATTGATCCATGGCTTAGCACCCGATTGGTCCATGATCTCTATTTAAAGAGAATGGAGGGTCATTTGCCGATGATCGATTGTGAGAAACTCTCTTGTAAAATATCTTTGTAATCCTTTTCTTTGCATTAATAAACTGCTCTAAGTGGTTGTGTTGGATGGGGCCATGGATGTTTCCCCATAGGGGTTTTACCACGTGAAAACATTAGTGTGTTGATCTTTGATTTGGTTATGTGAGTGGTTACTGAAGGTGTTCGTCCTCTGTTGGAATACCTGTGTTGTCGAACATGGTATCATAGCCTATTTGAAGACCCGCTCCTGTTGTAGATCGAGATCGTGAAGTCGAGTTGCCTCATATCCATTTTTTGTCATTTTCATACATTTTTGGGCTGAGAGGACTATTCCATTGCGTCTGGAGCACTCTTTTCATTCAGGAAAAAATTTCATTTCACTCAAAAAGGTTTCTATTTTCCCAAGATATGACCACTACAGTCAGATCCATATGTATAAAGTTTGAATACACATTTTTTATTTTTTTGCAGAGAAGTATTTTGGTTTTATTTCGGTTTTATATTTTTTTATTTCTGGGTTGCTACTCTTTTAGATGTGTGTATGCTTTTTGCCCTGTGCCTTGTGTGATCTCGGAAAATCAGAAACAGATAGGAAAAGGTGCATCTTCCGGGTAAGCTAATTGATATCTAACCCTTGTTGTCATCGAGAAGCAAATTTTTTTTCTTGTGTGAAAACAGTTTTTTTTTAGCATGCTTTCCAACAACAACAACACCCACAATCCTCCTTCTGAACATTACAATATGTTTTTCTAGACCATTTGGTTAAAATTTGCCTTATTAAGTAAGAGGTCTTGAGTTCAAGTCTCTCTTTTGTTACCTTTTTTGAAAAATTTCATGCTAAAATTGTAAAGTGTATTTCACTTCAAGTATAAATGTGAATCACTATAAGTAG
>WSFP011571688.1:0-10740 GCA_009831015.1 Picea engelmannii
GAATTGTTTTCATGCTTCTACTAAAGGCATCGGCCACCCTATTTTCCTTCCCTTTAATGTGTTTGATTTCAAAATCAAATTCACTAAGGAGGGCCATCCATCTAGCTTGTCTAGCATTGAGCTTTGGTTGGTCAAACAAATACCATAATCCACAGTGATTTGTCATAAGTACAAATTTTCCTCCCAAGAGGTAATGCCTCCACATTTTCAAGGCATGCACTATGGCAGCCAGTTCTAGATCATGAGTCACATAGTTGACCTCATGTTCATTCAATTTTCGGGATTCATAGAATATCACACTTCCTTTCTGCATAAGGACTCCTCCAAGCCCTTCCTTACAGGCATCTTTGCACACATGGAAGTCAACTTCTGGGTCAGCGATTTTCAACATGGGTGCATGGGTTAGTAGATGTTTTAGGGTTTGGAATCTTTCTTCACATTTCTATGTCCACAAGAATTTTGTCCCCTTCTTTTGGAGGGTAGTGATTGGACAACCAATCTTGGAGAATCCTTTTATAAATCTTCTATAGTATCCCGCTAATCCCATAAAGGATCTGATGTCTGAGACATACTTTGGGGTAGGCCATTCCATGATAGACCTGATCTTGTTAGGATCTACTGCTCACACATTCTAAGGTTTTATGGTAACAATCTAGTTTGGCTTTATGGCCGTCCAACTAGTCCATACCAATCAACAGATCGTATGATCCCAGGGGTAATACGTTAAGGGTTTCTTGGGTGGGGAATTCACCCAACATTAATTGGTAGGCTGGTATGACCTCTACTACCTTTCTTTTGGTGCCAGTGGCTAACTGTACCAACCATGGCTTGGTTTGTTTTCGTGGATGTAGCTTACACTTATCAACAACTTTAGGGGCTATATAACTCAAATTTGAACCAGGGTCAATCAAAACAGACACCAAATGGTTGAAAATCATACCTTCTATTTCCACTACTGAATCTTGGTGGTCATCTTGGTTATTATCCAAAGATTCATAAATCTGCGGCACACTCCTTGCCGCATCATTGAATGTGGTATCTTCCTGAATGTTATAAAATTTCTAATTGTTCTATTGTTGGTGTGGACAGTCTCTTAGAAGATGCTCTTCTCTGCAACCCCATCATTTCAGAGGTTCTCTCTTTGGGTTATTAGTCTTTACTGGTATAGGTCCAGAAGTTTTATTTCCGTCTGATGATGGAATGTTCCGTTGGAGTACACTCCATGCTGGATAGTTCATTCTGGGGTTTTTCTTGTAGTTTTTACATCGTGAGGATTTGATCCCCTTTTTCTAAAATCTTGAACCACTCTTTTGTTTCCAGTTTTCACGAGACTCTGCCCGATGTCCATATTGTTCATGACAATATGTTTCTTTTTGAATAGTGTCTTCTAAGGTCGTTGGATCATCGAATTCAATTCAGTTTTGGTATTCCTCGGGTAGACCACTAATGAAGCGTTGCGCATTCGCTTTCTCTGCTTTGATGTAGGGCACATATGTTAATAAGTTGAGGAATTTGTTGACATATTCCTCTATAGTGAGTTGCCCCAGTTTGAGTTCATAAAACTCTTTAGCCTTCTCGTCGAAATATTTTTTCAACAAATACTTCTTACGGAAGTACTTCTCAAACCATTTCCAAGACAGGTCCTCCTCGCGGACCCCTTTCATGTTCTTAAGATCTTCCCACCAGATGGAATCTTTTTCATTTAGATTGAAAGTGGCCACTTGGGCCTTCAAATTCTATGAAAAATCATGAACTCTGAAATATTTCTTCAGTCCAAGTAGCCAGGCCTCGGCTTCCTCTCCCTTCTTTATCTCACCGTCGAAGGAGGGAGGTTTGGCCTTTCTGAATTCCTTAAATTTATGACTCTTGGAAGTCTTTTGCTTCTTCTGTTTTCTTCGAGAATAGGAACTGGTCCTGCTATTGGAAGAGCCTTCTGAATCGCCAGCTTCCTTCTCAGAGGAATCACTTGGGACTGGTCCTTTACCTCTGGGGTGGAACTTTTTCAAGGTGCTCCTCTCAGTGTGGCCACTAATATGACCATGTTTCTGAGTTTTTGGTTCATGCTACATTTTTCTTTGTAGATCGGATAAACTCTGCAGTAAAACTACGTTAATTTTTGTTTTCTTTTCTTGTTCTTTCATCATCATTTCATTGTCAGCCTTGCATCTTTGTAATTCGACCATGAGACTCCTCATAGTCTCGGCTAGGTCTAGAGGGTCCCTATTGCCCTTCTTTCATCAGACTCTTCTTCTCTATTGTGGGAGCCTTCTCCCACTTCTTGGTGAGTCACCATACTATGCATTGATAATTTCCCGCAGTTGATCTTCCACTTGTGTGAAAAAGGAAGAACATTGGTTGTTAGTCAATATTTATATTTATTTATAACTAGTACATAATTCATATTTTCACATTACACACACACAATAGGGGTTTTTCATTCTTAACTTCATCTTTTGATTAGGAAGGTTAAGACAGAGGGGTTTACTCTTTTTAAGAGTGTTCTGAACGAATCTTTTTCACAACTCATTCATGAGCCCAAGGAGGCCGAGTGTTGTAACCATGTTCTGATACCAATTTGTCACACACCCACTACGGTATAATACATTTTTTTCTTTTCCTCAAGGGACAGAATCCCCAAAGTCCTACGGGGGCCTAACACAGGCTAGTTCTTCCCTAATCCCCTCCCTGTGATCATGGGTCACGGCCATAGACCGAACAAGTATGGCGTCCTTTCCCTCTTCGTGGCTCATCACTACCAGAGTGTTGAGTCTTTCGACTCTGCAAACCCTGACACAGCGAAACACCGAACCCCGATAGGGCTAGCGAGTACAAGATCTTTGTTTGGGTCTTGTCCTCGTGACCACATTCTGTGACCCTCGACAAAGACCTTACCAGCCCTTCGCGATTCAAGAAATCGTGATGCATGACTTCTTCCTTTCCCATTCAAATCCCCGAAATTCATGAAGTCTCCCAAGTTTCCCTCCAAAGGAGATCAACAGTTGTACGCCTCCCCTGATCCGATGGTTTGGATCCTTTCAAGATTTCGGTGTCCAGGGGTTTGAGATGCAACAATCCCAAAAACTCATGTCATGAAAATCTCTGAATTCTGGTATGGGTATCTGTGTAGAATATCAATAGTCCTTGATAGTGTGGATCCAATGGTCCACAAGATTTTGGAACTTTCCCTGAGCTCTAACTGCTCACCACACATCTCCCTTGATGGATGGTCCAGATTTCCTTCAGGACTTCTCTTTGACACTTTTCGTTGCTCACAACCTCGCAGGTTGAAGCGTCGATCTCTCGTGCTCTTTTTCTCCAAAATTTCGAGATGCAAAAGTCAGCAATAGCTGACTTCCTATTTGCACTTCTCGCAACTCACCACTTCGCGAGTTGTAACATCAAATCTTGGCACCTCTCCTTCACGAACCCCTGAGAAGTGATATTTATTATCCTTCTCATGTTCTCGCTACTCGGGACTTCACAATTCCAAGGGTTGAGCTCGCAGGCTCTTATCTTGTGAATCCCCGAGACGCGAGAAGTCAATGGAACGTTGACCCCCTTCTCCATGCAACTCATGCCCACCTGTCAATCACGCGGCCCCACCAGGAAATTCTGCCACCTATTCTCTCTTTCTCATATATTGACACTTCGCTACTTGGGAAGTCATAAATGACTCCTTTCAACCTCCAAACTCATGAACCCCCGACACACGATGTATTGAGACGCCAGATCCCACGACTATCCTTCTTCTTCGATCAACAACTCAGATAATATCGCGATCTCACGACTTGGGACTTTGTGACTCCAAGAGTTGGGTCTTCTACCTTCAAACTTACGAATCCCCGATACATGAAATTGACAAATCTTTTCCACCTGTCCTCCAACATGGATGGTCCCGATGTCTTCGGGACTTTTGGGACGTAGTCGAGTTCACTCTTCCGCCTAAGTAAAGGATTAGATTGACAACTTATAGGGCTCTGATGGGTGCTTGGGATCTACAGTCTAGGATCTTCTCGTGACTTCACCATTTGCGAGGTCAAGAGACTTCCTCTTCTAACTCTCGATGTCTGAATCCTCGATAGGGAGGATCTCGCGACACGTGTCCTCCTGTAGACGGGAGGCTCAGATCTATTTCACCTTGTTGTGATTTATGAGGTCGAGTACTCTGACTCTCATCCTCTGGATCCCCGAGCTCCTGAACGTCGATATCTTGATACAATCTCCTTCTCGGAACTCTCGCTCTGCTACTCTTCGCGTGAGGTTTAAACCTTGTGTAATTCTCGACAGACCCAATGGCTGTCGGTTGTTTAGACCAAGATCTGATGGCTCAGACCTGTCTCTCCATTACATCGTTCCTAAGATTCCTAGACATCAATCCATAGTCTAGATTCTTTCACGGACCTTGGGGGATCTACGATCCCGATTTCTTCACTACTCGTGAAGATAGAGGAAAAAGGGTTAAGGCATTTAAAGCCCTCGTTTATTCCTTCAATTTAACGATCATGAATGACTGCATATCTCTCGACAGGATCTCATCCGTTGATCAATACTTATTCTTCGAATCCTCAAGGGATTCTACAACTTCTGCACCTCTGCAGAGTCCTTGCACATAAACTGCTACCTCTTCTAGGCTTCTCAAAAAGGGTGTCTCTATGGGGAGATTTATCCCGGGTATCACCCGAGATGGATAAGGGTATAGGTTTCCTGAGAAACGACTTGAATTCTTAATTGATTCAATGTGCGTATATAGATATAAATCTATTTATAGACATAATCCATACGTGGCCCTTCCATTATAAGCATGCAACCACCATTTCATAATCAAAACACTACACAGGCAGTCTTATACTCAGACCATTTATAAAACTGCATAGACTATGAGCATATATGTCAGCATATGAATTTCAAGGTGCAAGATGTAAAACACTTATCAGAAATAACACTAGAAATGAGTGCAACTGTTTAGAGGGGTTCTCGTTTCCACCCAACCGTAGGCTCAGTGACACCCAACGGATTTACCACTAGCCACCCTTGAGCTGAGACCATGATGCTATGAGACTGCGTCTCTGTCTGCCAGTGACCAAGAGCGAAAGTTGTAATCCTCCCCCTCTGCTATCACTCACTCTGCATATCGCCAGAATTCTCCCCTCGTGTCTGCCCCCCAATCTCTTCTACCCCACACCTTATCCTCTTGCAAGGTTGTGTGTGGCGTGATTTCCCTCGCGTTGGTCAGTCATGATGGCTCTATGGATAGGCGGTTCACCTCCCCATCCCTCATTAAGCCATATACATACCAACCTGTGAGTCATTTAATTCAGGGCCAACGAGCCGCTTTTGGTTCTCTAGGCCAGTGGAGTCCAAATACGATATTAATTCTCGGTGGAAGTTAACGCCACCTTTCCAGGTTCCTTCCACCGCCATCGTGGTCTCTTTTTCTACACATCCCCTCTCAGCAGTATTGCAATAAAATTCATAATGTTATTCACATTTATGAGTTTTCCATAGTTCTTGGTCAATCCAGTTATTTTTACAAACTGGGGGAAACAGGGTGTTACATATTTCATCTCTATATCCACCTATTTTAAACTCAACTAAACATTGTTTAGTGACATTTACCTGATGTCCTTTTTGTAGCCATGAAACTCTGTATGGACTTGGATGTTCAATAGTCTCCAACTCCAATATTTCTACCATCTTTGTAGAAACGAGATTATCTGTGCTACCACTGTCCATGATGACTTTGCATGCCCAGTCTTTGGTCTTGCAAGCGGTCCGAAAAAGTCTGCTCCTTTGGACCGAACTCTCCACCTCCTTCTCTAGCATTAAGAGAACTTTTCGCATCATCAGTGATCTTCTGCCTTCAGTATCCTCTGCCTCAACATTCTATATTTGTGCTTCAGTATTGTGAGTTTCACCACCTTCTTTCTTCTTATCTGGACATTCATAAGACTTGGTCCAACCTTTTCGCATGTGAAGCATTTCACCACTTCACCTCTTCCTCTTCCTCTACCTCTAGTATGAGGAAAAATGTTTCCATCAGCATACTGACCTCTCTATTCAGTATGCTTCCCTATCTTTGAGCTTCCACCTCTCTCAATTTGAGTCTGAGGTTTCTTCCACTCTTCCTTAGGTTTCTAATTTCTATCCTGGGCAATTGATTTGCCTCTGGCTTGACTTCTGCCTCGGCCTCTTTGACCTTGTTTTTGGCTCATCTTATCTTCATCTTTTAGATCCATCTAATAATCATATTCCACCGTTCGGATGGTCATCATTCTCATCTCATCCTGAATGTCGTATCTCATACCATTCATATACCTAGAAAATTTTTCATCATCACTTTCGCAATGACATGCCCTGATGTTTAGCCTGTAGAATTCTTTAGTATATTCCTTCACTGACATCAGTTTCTGTCTCAAATTCTACAGTCTTTGAAACAAAGTAATCTGGTAATCCCTGGGAATGAATTTCACTTTCATCTGCGCGATCATCCTATCCCAACTCTTGATCTTCTGCTTGCCTTTGCAGCATCTGTCAGCTTGTAGTTCATCCCACCACAATGCTACATGTCCTTTCAATCTTGTGACAACATGTTTGACCTTTTTGTCTTCCTCGACATCTTCATAGTCAAAATATCTGTCCAGAGCTCTAACCTAGTCTAGAAGCTCTTCAACATCCAGGTTTCCTTCATATATTGGAATATCCATTTTTTCCCTAGCACCCATTCTTGCAACAACCCTAATCAAGTGTTCATTTGCTGCATCTTCTGCTGTAACTTCTTCTCTTTCATGTCCATCTTCATTTTCACTTTCAGAATCACTGACATCTCCAACACCAGCTATGGACCTCTATGCTGTCTCCATGTCCTCGAGTCTGGCACGTATATCATGCATCTCTCTTCCCATGTCTGGATTTGGCACTTGCCTACCCCTTCCTCTTGGCATTTCCCTTTCCTTTGGTGGATTGGGTGTTTATCTGTCTCTTCTTCTCAGTGGCATGGCTGAGATTTATTTCTTTCTTTCCCTATCTAAAGTATACAAACAGATTCAAGCTTTGATACCAAATGATGTAGACCTCTCGGCCCTTAGGCCAAGATCCACTCACAAGATCATTATTTATCTCCTTTGAGCTGGATCGGCTTTTTCGACTCCCTGCTGGAATCTCAATTCAATTGATCCACAAATCCTTTCGAAAGCTCCCCTGTGTAAACAACACTAGGCATGAGATCCACCCTTTTGTGTGACCACAGCACTATGACCAAGGCCCAATTCCAAAGGCGCTTGTTGCAACTCACAACTTGCAAGTTCATGAGTCAAGGCTCTTGACTCTTCCTTTCCAATATCGCGATACCCAAATTGCTGATACAGGTATAGCTCCTCCCCTGTTAGCGCCCTCCTTGCACGACCGTCAGCTAGGCTAAGTGCTAACTCCTCTCTCTACTCACACCTTCGCAAGTCAAAGGGTTAAATCTTTGTACTCTTCCCATGCGAACCTATGAGACATAAAAGTCAGCGAAGGTTGACCTTCCTTCCGTACTTCTCGCAACTCACCACTTTGCGAGTTGTAGCATCCAATATTGGCACCTTCCCTTCACGAAACCCTGAGAAGTGATGTTGAATTTTCTCCTCACATTCTCGCTACTCCCGACTTTGCAAGTTTCATTGTTGATCTCTCGTACTCTTATCTCACGAATCCCCGAGATGCGAGAAGTCAACGGAGTGTTGACTCCTTCCACTAGGTGACGTGTGTTTTCCTGTCTATTTCTCGGACCCACCTTATGGTTCGACCACGTGTCCCTTGTAATCGGCTTTTGACACTTCGTAACTTCTGATGTCGAAAGTGACTCCTTTCAACCTCTGAACCCCCGAATGCACGATATGTGATGGGGTTCCTGATCCAATAGTCCTCCCATGACCTGGATCCTACGACTGTCCTTAATCCTCGCAATTTCGCCACTTGCGACTTGGAGCACCCAACTCCTGGGCTCTCACCTTGCGAACCTCCGAGTTCATGAGATCCCTTGATCTCTCCCACCTTTTCTCCTCTAATAGATGACTACGTTTCTCTCATGACTTCGCCACTCGCAAAGTCGAAGGACTTCCTTCTCTAACTCCCGATGCTCGAATCCCTAATATGGGTGATCTTGCAACACATGTCCTCCCAGTGAACGACCCAGATTATTTCACTATTTCAGGACTTTTCACCTTGCAACCTCACGAATCTTGATGCAAGGGTTTTGACCCTTCAACTCGCAAATCCACGAAATGGCATTACGTGAGTGATCCAATGGTCCTTGTTGACTTGGATCCCATGGTCTGATTTCTCCTGAGCTTGCACTTGGAGAATACTTTCCATAACTTCCCTGCTCCTCTGCAAGATCTGACGGCTTCTAAGACTTCGTGAATCCTCCATGGAGGATTCTAACTATCCAATGCCTCCTTAACAACTCCTGCAAAATGAACAAGTACACCTTCACGAAACTTATCCACCAGCAAAAAACGTCACTGCGACTCCTTCCGACACTTCAAGGCACTAACTCTTCTGCGATTTTACCACAAACTCGAGTCTTCAAAAAGACTCCTACATGCACTCCTTGCATCAATTCTTCAAATACTTCTAAGTATTTGAACCTCTTCAACTATGTGCACTCCCTGCGATAGCAGTCTTTCAACAGTCTCCTTAAGCTGCAAACTCTGAGAATCTACTCAGCCTGCACACACTTTTCATGTCTCCTGTGCTTAACTTTCACTTTTGCGTGAATGAGAGCAATATTATCCCTAATTAGCTTTCAGAGATCGAGACTTTGAACCCGTCAACGCACTCCTTGCAGAAAATTTCACTGCACTTCTTGCAGGAAAACTCTTGCTTAGATAGAGAAACAATTGAAACTCATTCCTTACTCTCCCTCTCTTTAGATTTCAAACATTCAACATGAAATCATACATTCACACATCAAAGAAAATGTATAACAGAAAGAGTAAAGAAATCATGAGCATAACATTCAATCATGCATACACAGAAAGTATTTGAACACCATGATTCTAAATCAATCTTCATATATTAATCTTAGAACTTCTATACATGGGTTCTTCTACACATCTATATGATTCTTCTTCTCTATTCTCTCTTGATTGATTATGCTACCAATGTTACAATGATACAAGTGAGGGTGTCTATATCCGTTTTCCCTCTAGCTCCTAAAATTGTCTAATCTAAGAATTCAAAGCTACCTACTTACATTTACTAGCATAAATGCCTCTTAGTCCTTCAGATGAGAGCGAGACACTCAAGGTCTGATTACAATCTACAAGTATGCTCTTTCTTAACTATTACATTTATGTTTGGCGTATCAAACTTCAAAACATTTCATACAATTCATCATGTGCCAAAATGCATTGGCATTTTGTCGCATGCTCGCTTGCTGTTGTGATGCTCCTGCATCAGAAAGAAGTTAGTGGATGGATTATTTGATACAAGATGGATTGTTATTCTAAGGAAGCCAATTATGTATTATGAAATTCTCAATGAGAGACAATATGTTGAAACAAAAGCATAGTGGAGGATTGGATGGACATTTCGACGATGATAAGACTTATGCACAACTGATTTCTTCATACCATTGGCCGGGTATGAGGTCTGACATGAAGAAATTTGTGGACAAATGTAGATTCTTCTAGTATGAAAAGGGGAAATAGAAAAACATAGGTATGTATCAGCCATTTCCTATTCCAGATAGGTCGTGGGATGCCATAAGCAAGGATTTTGTGTTGGGATTGCTAAGAACCCAGAGGGGGAGTGATTCCATATTTGTAGTGGTTGATAGGTTCTCAAAGATTGAACATTTCATACCATTCTAGAAAACCAGTGATTCTACTCACACAACCAATTTGTTTTTCAAGGAGGTTGTGAGATTACATGGCTTGCCTAGAAGTATAGTCTCAAACAAAGATACCAAATTCATGGGACACTTTTGGAGAACTTTGTGGAAGAATTTGGGGATAGACTTGTCCTTCAGTTTAGCATATCTCCCTTAGATAGAGAGACATACTAAAGTCTTGAATCAGAGCTTAGGAAATTTTCTGAGGAGTTTGGTCACTGAACATCACAATAAGTGGGATCGAATTTTGCACTAGGCAAAGTTTTCTTATGATTCACCGAACATAAGCACTAGAAGCATTCCATTTCAAATAGTGTATAGGATGCATCCGAGAGGAGTTTTAGAGTTAATAAATTTGGGACATGATGAGTTCTGAAGTGTAGGAGTAGAAGACTTCGTTGCAAATATGCAGAAGCTACATGATCGGATAAAGGGACAGTTACAGGATAGCAGCCAGAAGTACAAGAGAATTGATCAGAGAAGAAGAGAGGTTCATTTCGAGGTTGGAGATCAAGTTTTAGCACATCTTAGGAAGGAATGATTCCCAAGGGGAACATTTAACAAATTAAAGATGAAGAATATAGGACCATGTAAAATCCTCAAAAAATGTGTTTCCAATGCTTATGAAATTGAGTTGCCATAAAATGTTGGAATATCACCAATGTTCAATGTTACAGAACTGTACCCTTATAGGAGAATTAGGTTATCAAAAGGAGATCTAGTGGGTGTTAGGACCACATATTGTACCCTTTTTGCCCATACTTTTTGCCATTGTTATACCCTTCATCACTAATGTTTAGACTCATAATATCACTACATCTGATCATTCCAAGGTATATAAGGTCCTTTCTCATTATTATATGCTT
>WSFP011571689.1:0-10740 GCA_009831015.1 Picea engelmannii
TTGACACATAAGTGTGATGATAAGCCTTTGAATATGCTCAGATAAGTCTAGGGCTCATGGATCAACCTCAAGGGGTTAGATCTCTTAACAATGAGAATGTAGGACTGATTTTCCACCAAGGAGAAACCTCACACAAAGACCACAAAAACCCCAAGCAAAAAAAATCTGGAAACAAACCCTTGTTCCAGTTCAAACCCTTGTTCCAGTTCAAACGTGGTCAATCTGCAAGGAGAAAAATAGGTGACAGCTACCAAAGGTGAAGGGCCAGCAATCCAGCAAGGAGGCCACAGCCCTAAAGGGTTTCAGATCAGCCCAAAGAATGGGACGGCATCCACTTAGGAGAGGTCTGGTGAAAACTTTAACACACGGCAAACCCTTGGCAACAGTGAAACCTTCAGTGAAAGGGACGGCAGACTCTTGGCAACAGTAAACCTTCAACACACATCAATTCTCCACAAGACTTCTGGCAGCAGCAGAATTACCCTCCACTCAGCAATAAAGGAACAGGCAAACAACAAGGAAAGGAGGTCGTAGCTGCATGTCAAGGGGAGGCTGCAGCAACAGTCAAAGGGGAGGCCGCAACAACAGTCAAGGGGAGGCTACAGCAACAGTCAAGGAGAGGCCGCAGCAACAGTAAAGCCTCAGAGCAATCCGCCACACTTGAAGAGAAGAGAGTGTGAGTGTAAGGAAAAATGAGAGGAGAGGTTTCTATAAATAGTTTTTAGGCTAGGGCTAGGTTATAAAAATATAATTAATAAAATGATATATTAAATTAATATAAATATTAATTTAATATGTCACATTTAAATATTAATTTAATATTCTTATTAAGCCCTAAAAACAAAAATACAAGCCCCCACTCAAACCCAAACTCAAAACCAAAGGGGTGAAGAACAATCAAGGGGTTAGGAGAGACAGAGAGGTTTTCTTAGTGGCAACACATGTCCATATGATTCTCAAGGTAACCAATTAACTTTATCATCATTGCATAAGGGGTACATCCCACAATGTGGTCATGCTCATCTTCATAATCTCTCTTAGGTCCTGTGTGGACCATACTGAGAGAGAGGAAGAGGATCACACACCAACACATCTTGGTATTACACCAAGATCTACCTAATCAAAGACCACGATGCCCCAGAACACATCTGGGGTCTTATCCACCAAGGTACATGACCAAGGATCAACCCATGCTTTAGGCATGGGTACCCTAGAACACATCTAGGGGCCCTAGACACTTCTAGGGACTTATATCAACCACCAAGGATCAATCCAAGCTCAGGGCAAGGATTCCCTGTAATCATATCCAGGGGCCCTAGAATACATCTAGGGTCTTTACTACTTGGTCCCAGACCAAGAACCCTAGTCATCTACTGGGGGCCCATACAAGGGTCTTTCTGCTTGGTCCCAAACCAAGAATCTCAGTTATTTATTGGGGGCCCTCACAAGGGTCTTTTGCCATGGCTTCTAACTGCTTGGTCCCAGACCAAGAACTCCAGGAGTGTATTGGGGGCCCTAGTCCACAACTAGGGTCTTATGCCATCTTCCAGGAGAATGGCTCTTGCAGCTGCATTAAATTCAACAATGTTGGATGTTGATTATTGTATTGTAGCAAGCAGGGCTTGTGGAGTGACTCCTTCCATGAGTATTTAATGGTGTTATCCTACCTTAAGGATTTTCTCTACATTCTTGTGTCTATTCTTGTATGGATGGGTTTATCTTTTACCTTTTATCTACTGAGGTTCACTACAAGCCCGTAGGCTGTTATAGGCAGCATTCAATGAAATATGATGATATATGTTGCAGTGGAGCTGTGCATTAATGTTATCTTCACATGAGCAATAACGAATACCATCCTGATCTAATGCTATGTGTGCCAACCATGAGTGATGAAGCATTTGAATCATTATGTAACATAGCTAAGCAAAAGTTCTTGATTACAATGCATGTCTATATATGCTTTGATCATTATGCACTAGAGTCCTAATCATGAGATCCCTGCTATTCCATGCACACAATAAGCATGTCATCAATATTAACAATTCAAAGATCTTCCATAGATAAGCAAAGGAAAACATCCAATCAAGCTATCATAATTTAAACAAGGGTACTTTAGCAAGCCTTCTTGAATAAGAGGGTGTTTGAAATCACCACGTCATCACATCATAAGGCCAGCAAAGGAGCCTCAAGGATTATTAATCCAATCCTCAATTCAAAGTAAAGATCAAAATCATCAAGTCACAAACATTTAAACGCAATACAATATAGTTAGTCAAACAACCAATCAAAGAAATCCATGGGTTACTATGCATTTGACTCTTAAGCATAAACACTTTCACTGCTTCATGCATATAAGAAGTTTTGGGAAGGTCTTTGCAAGCAAGAGGGTTTTTTAAGCATTACATCTGTCAATGCACAAAAAATCCACAGTATTCACATATCATCAAAATCGGGCTCATCGTCAAACTAACCTCAAAGCAATGCTCAAACAACCATCGAGTCATAAGCATTCAAAATTTCATGTGTAAACACAATATTAGTGATCAAAACAACTGCATTCAATGATCTGATAAGTTTTAGTAAGACTTCCCTAAGGTAAGGTGCGCAATCGTTGTTTACTGTTGTGTGCTTTGAGAGTGAGTATAAATAGCAAACATCCATGACATAAAGCAATACCAAGAAAATCTATCTGAGCACTCACAATACTCTTCTACATCTCATCATCATTCAATCACAAATAATCAATGACCAAAGGCAAGGAGCGAAGCAATAATTGATCATTCAATAAACAAAGGCAATTTTCATGAAAGAGGCAAGATCAAATAAGCAAACAAGCGCCAACCTATCCAATCTTCTGGTGAAAACCGAACACCTTAGGAAACATGCACCAACTCAATGGAGAAATTAAAAGAGATTAGTGCAATTAAAAATTCACACAACTTGCTAATAACTGAAGCATGCTCAACAAGGAGGCATGTCAGTGATCAAGGAAACAATGCCAAAACACAAGGTCATGCAAAATTGCTCGACCCTAGCACCAAAAATTTAATTAACTACCCAACCATCCTCTCCATTATCCATCATTTTGCATGAGGCCTACACTAGTGAAATGTTTCACTACTCTTGTGATTTTTATCACAAAGACAAGTTTTACAGGTTGATGGAGTTTTGAATGGCCTAGGGGTTATGGTTTCATTTAATGCCTTGGTTGATAGTTTATGACTTGATTGATGATGTGATTGATGCTCTAAAGGTGTTTTGCTTGGTATACTTGCTTTCATGGAGAGAAAGAATTGCACTTGATGATCTAGCTTTCGCATTGGTTAGAGGTTGATGGTACATAATGACACATATCTCCCTTGATGGAATGCCCTAGCATCTTTGCGCTTGTTTGACATTCCATTGGCATCTTGGTTTGTTTAGCGTCATCATGTTGGAGAACACTTGGCACTTTGCTCCTTTCTTCCCCTTGGTTTCTCATTCATTTGGAATGATTTGACATGGTGTTAGCATGGTTAGAGGCTCATTGCTCTTAACACCCTAGCTCTCATGGGTGTTTTTCACATATGGATAGGTGGCTTATGATGTGGAGCATGGTTTTATGCTTAGTCACCAAGTTCGAGTTCGTTTTTCGAGTTTGGCGACCTTGAAATTCGACAAAAAATCAACAATGAAAAATTAGGTGATAAAATTCGGCATTAAGTTCAAGAAATTATTAAATTAAAAAAATATCTCTAATAAATTCAATATGCTCATTAGCACATGAGCCTTCCACTCAATTCACATTTCAAAATGAAATTAAAAACGGAAAAATGCAGTTACACTTAGAACCCAATCTATACCTAAAGGCGGACTCTAAATTTTAGGTTCTATTGCTACACCTACAGGAGTAACCTCAACCTTCAAGCCTATAGACTATAGCTATTGTTGTTGAAACTTAAAACTTGAAGATAAAAGTTCAAACCCTTGGGCCTTGTCTCTGGGTCTATGCAAGAGGTTCACACCCAAAAAACTTGAAGAGATCCATTAAATGCAAAAGTTAGAATAATCATGAGGTAGATTCCTCCTATTCAATATAGCTACCCAAGAAATTTCATCTCTATTGTCTGAGTCTCTAACTCTCTGCCACCCAAGGGGACTCTATAAATCGTGAATATGTGAGTCATCCGACTAGTGATGAGTCAAGTCTGTGAGAGAGAGAAAGTTTAAATGCTTTGGGTTTGATCTCAATGGTCTGTGACTATGAAAGCCCAAAGGGGAATGAATGTCATCATCAGTCGGTCTGCACTCTGTAGACTATGAGAGGATGAACGCGGCGGGAGAAAGGAAATAATGGAATGCGGCGAAAGCAAGGAGAAAATGGAATGCGACAGGAGTGAGAAGATGGGAAAGTATGGACGTACGGGCCTACGGGTTTTAGGGTTAGTTTAGAAATTAGACTTAGCTTTTTTTTGGTGACCAAAAAAACGAACCTACGATTTTCAAGCGAACATCAACAAATTTCAGCCGAATTTCATGGCGAATTTGTTCGAATTTGAGTTCGTCTTCAAGTTTGCCTTTAATGAATTTAGATTCGGCAAATTTTGAACTTCATCCTTGAAATTCGCCGAACCCGGTGACTTAGGTTTTATGTAGAGCGTTGCCCTTATTTGGCTCATATGTGGAGGCACATACATACATTTGTAATACCTTTACTCAAGGTCGTCCCCTTTCTTGATGAATCCTTAGATCACTTGGATGACTATGGTTGATGATAATACAAGTCTTGTTTGACTCATTCTTCCTTGCATCTAGCACTTTGCACATACGTTGAGGAGGTTTGAGTGAAGCACTCTCTTTCTTTGATGGCTTAGCACATATGGTGATAATGGAGGTAACCCCTTATTCATGGATCTAACCGATAGCACACTTGTAAAGAGTGGTTACACTTTGGAGCTTGAACTTGGAGGACTTGTTGCACACATACTCATGCATCTAGTAAAGCACTACTCATGCATCTAGTAAAGCACTCCACCTTCTGAGGCCACCTTGCACACCTTCTCATGCACTATTGATTCACATGTGCCATTTTGGAGGAGTATCTTGCACACATGTTGAGGCATGTTATTATTATATTGGATTGAAGAGTGGATGACCCCTTTCTTCATGGAATTAGTAGAGCATTGATGACATTCCACATGTCTACTTCATGGATTTGGTGCCTTGTTTCATGGATCCACTTTCTTGGAACTTGGTTTGAGGAGGACATCCACCATTTTGCACTCTTCCATGCCTTATTAGTTGGACATTCTACTCGAAGATCTCACACTTGTTGTATTTGGAGGTTTGACTGGATTCAAGCCCTATTTTGAGGAGACATCCACCTTAAGGAAGTAGCTTGCACTCGTATCTATGCTCATGGTTGAGGACATCCCATATTGGAGGAGCTTTATTACACATTTACTCATGATTGGAGGAGGATGTCTCACTTTGGATGCCACATGTGCCACTTTATGAAGGTTTTCACTTGACCTTTGCATGATTTGAGGAGGACGTTTCACCTTGGAGAGCTACACTTCCACTTCTGAGGAGATCTAGAAGGTTTCAAACCCTCGATCTATGGTTTCATTGCACATTTTGAGGGAGCACTAC
This sequence comes from Picea engelmannii, assembly GCA_009831015.1. Classification (NCBI taxonomy): domain Eukaryota; kingdom Viridiplantae; phylum Streptophyta; class Pinopsida; order Pinales; family Pinaceae; genus Picea; species Picea engelmannii. The sequence continues at coordinate 5,632 of WSFP011571689.1, forward strand.
ACTCGAAGGTCTTTGGAGGCTAGACATTAGAGCTTTGATCTATCTTATGCCCTCTTTGATGGAGACATCCCACCTTCATGGAGCTATTCTCTAGGAGATTTCTACACATGACTTGACCACTTTGTATTTTATGTATTGTTGATTAGTTGGTTGTTGTTTCTTTACTCCTCCCTGGCTAGATCTAGGGTTTGACCTTGGATATTGTTATTTTATTGTAGATGAAGATGGAGCTCAAAACTATATAAGGGTTTTCTCTCTTCACTATTTCTCATGGTTGGATTTTTGGAATTTCCCTCCTTCGAGATTAATGGATATATCTTTCTTGGAGATTATGTGATGTGTAAGGGTCTCTTTCCTATCAAGTTGTGGCTATTGTTCTAATGCCTTTTGTTGTTGCATATGATTGTAGAGTTGCTAGTACTTCCTATTGATTGGCCATTGGTGAAGGATACATTTGTCATATTGGAAGAGTTTTTTGTGTGAGGAATTTCTCCCTTTTGATCCTTTGTTGTCTTGTCTATGGATTATTCTCTTGCATCGTACGTCTACATGAGTGGTTGCTAGATCAATACTCCATGGTAAGGTGCAACTCGTTTGCAAAGTTTTGATGTGGCACTTTAAAGCCCTCCTAGTATTCCTTTACTATCATTTTCAGCAATGTTAAATTCTTCTTGTGGCACACATATTGTAGCCCTTGTAGTTTTAACCGTTTATTGAGCTTGTGTAATGTCCCCTTCCACTTGATCATGAGGGAAGGATGACTTAGTAGCCTATATGACTGCCGTAGACTATAGTCAGTGAAGAAAAGTGGGGTCGGGAGGTTTATTTGATGTCACTTAGCTAGGAGATGTTATATTTTTAAAGTGACATTTAAATAAAAAGGTAATAAAGTAACTTTTAGATTAATAGTTACTTTAACATTAGTAAAAGTGACTTTTAATCTTTAAGTGAAAATTAAAAGGGGAATAAGGGTCATGTGGATTAAGTCAAAAGAGAAAGATCTAGAAGGGGCATTGAAAAAGAATAAAAGGAGGGGTAGCACTCCACTTTCCTCATTATGTTTTGGATTTGATCTCTTTGGAGTGCTCTTATGAGCCAAGGTTTCGTTGGGGTTTTGACAAAACCCTTCCATTATGGTTTGGTTTCGGTGGTGCAATATCCACCCTAGCTAGACAAAGGGAAGGATCCATTTGGGGTCTTCATAGGAGCTTCATTTCGTGTTTCTACTTCGGCTTGGAGGTGTATCGACTTGCTTGGGAGAGTCGTGGGGGTTTCTAGAGAGGGACGGCTTCATATTTGCAGGTTCGTGGGTTTTGAGAGAGGTCGTGATTTGTCTTGGGTAGGACGTGAGGTTTTCTGGAGCAGGCCGAGAGGATTGTGGAGGTCCGTTGTCACGTATGGAGGCCGTTGGGGTCTCTTGGGGGAGCCGAGCCCCTTTCTATTGCAGGTCCGTGTGGCTGGAGGTGCCGTGGAGGCACTTTTGAGGGGGGCGAGCCTCTCTTTTACAGAGCCATGTGGCTGGGAGGAACTATGGATCTCTTAGAGGGGCTGAGTTAGCTTGGAGAGGGTTTTTTCTGCAGAGAATTCAGCTACTAGAGGAGGCCGTGGCATTATTTCAGGTTTTGATTGCATATTGTGTGTTTTATTTGATGTATTGCAGCTGCCTTAGCAGCCATTAGAGATTATATTGTGTGATTGGGGTTTCATCCACAATAAAATGCCCATGTTGCCTCTTCTACTTCATGTGTTTATGGATTACATACAATGTGTTTGGCAAAAGTCCTTAGTAGAATGTATGCAAACTGTTTGTAGAAAGTTGTCTACCAAGATTTTTCCATAATAGCATACATAATGCAAACTGTTTGACAAAAGCACACAACCAGAAACAACAAAGTTGCACAGCAAACATAATATCCTAGCCAAGCATACCTGAGGATATTACAGCTTGCCCTCTTGGATTGGCCTCTTGACTTCATTTGCCTTGCTGGATTGGCACTAATCTCTTGATCCCTCAATCATTCTTTTACTTCTTTATACTACAAAAAGACATTGTTTTGCTAGAATTATCTCTTTACATCACCTTTGAGCCTCATTGTTATAGCTTTAGTAATCCTAATACCTACGAATACCCCCATTGAGTTCGAGAAGAGCCAACCAAAAGCAAGAGGATAGGTTGCTTGGGTGACACTGGTGACCATCCTAATAGTCCCCCCTCGGGTTGCACCTTGTGGATTAGGGCTTTTATCAGTAAGCGCAAGTTGGGGAGGTAACACTCTCCTAATGAAAAGCTGGGTGATATGAAGCAGCCAGGAAGGATCATCCCAATAGTTGATCAAAAGAGCTCAATGAAGCAATAAGATTAAAAAGCAGGCAACACACATAATGAATTATCTATGCAGATCAAGATAATCTGGCAGCTCATTCATCATCAGCACCAGCATATGGTGAGTCAAAGCCATTCAAGAAAAGACATCAAGATCATAATAAATACCACCAGATAACCATTCAACAAGGCGCCCCCGGCATTCATGGGCACTTCAAGTAACAGAGTCAATCAGGCAAACCAAACAAAGAAACTGAAATCATCCCAGAGCACCAATCACATCAAAAGCATAATTACAACAAGAGTGAGATATCAGAGATGATTTGTTGCACCATTGTCTATCTGTTGAATTGTCTGATTTTCTAACTTCATGAGTTGCACCATATAAATTTGACTGTGTTAGGTGAAATGAAATTTCTGTAATTTGCGTTGAGGATGCTCATTCTGTAGTGTTTACTCTCGCAGTAGTTGCACCATTGTCTATGTGTTGAATTGTCTGATTTGATAAGTTCATGAGTTGCGTCATATGAATTAGACTGTGTAAGGTGTGACAAAATTTCTGTCATCTGTTGTTGTGGATGCTCATTCTGTAGTGTTACTCTCACAACGGATCATGTGGTTACATGAAGGGCATTGAAAGGTCAAACGAGAAGACAAAAATGACAACTGTAGTAACCGATTCAAATAGTGTCAGAGCTATAGTAACCAATTCCAAAAAAAACGGTTGATTATTTATTTTTAGCCAATAAAGGGAGTCTGCTCCCAACTGGTACATTTCCATGAGGGATGGGTTGTATGGAACCCCAGTGGATATTAGATTGACGGCTTGGTGGATGGAGCAACCTGGTTCAATTTTGCATCGACCCATTTTGTCGATGTATTTAATCAACTTTAGCCTTGCCTAACCCATGTATGACTGTAGGGTAGATCTATTACTCGGTAGTTACAGGATATAATTTGTAAGGAATCACCTGGACAGACAATACAGATCTCAATCACAATAGATATGGCAGTCATCTATTTTTGCACAATGCAAGCAATTTAGATCTGTTAGCAGAAAGGCAACTTGGCACTCACCATTACAAACGAACAAAACATATTATATCTTATTATATTTATGCCAGAATAAAACTTTAGTAAGGTCCAGAAGGCAGAGTAATTAGAACAATCTTGAAGTTGCTTTGGACTGAATGCTGGTAACATTTGATTAAGGGCAAACGGGTGGATAGCTTAACTTATACTCGATTAAAGTTTTTCTAATTTGACTGCAGTTTTGCACTAGCTCTATTTAGTGATTCTGTCAAAACTCAAAACTAAAGCTCGTTGATTTTCATTATTATACTTGGTCTGCCTTCTTTGTTTAAAATACATGGTGGCCAATTTCTGTTCTTGCAGTACCTCTCCAACTTCTTAAGAACATAATTTAACATGATTTGGCCAAAGATGTTTTACATCTGCAGTAACCATATAAGGGAAGTGAACCTAAGTTTATGCAACTTCCTTGATGCAGGTCCCAATGTTTACAGAAGTTGTGAGAGGAATTAAAGTTCGGTTTAGTCAAATTTACTGGTGAGATCAACAGAGTATTAATCCATCCACCAGGTATTCTGCGGTCTGCTCCACTCAAATGGCATGAGTTTCGAAGGGGTGAGGCTGGGTGCAAGTCCCAGGCAATAATGGCGTAATATTAAACAGTTACCCCCGGACATGGTAAATAAGCCAAAGGAGGTCCGATCTATGCGGCGCAGACCCTGAGGTCATGTTTCTCAGACTTTCAACAAAATAATATATATACTTTAACAGAATCCCCTATAAGAGCGGAGTGCAAATGTACGTTTGAAACAATCAGAAAATGGACTCGGCCTAATCTATCTCCCAGAGAGAATTGGCCTCAATACAACTAGCAGGAAAAACAGAATAAGACGATAGGGAACAGCCATGCTACCCATGGTTTCTGACGCCGAAGAGACAATAGTGAAGTCCTCGTTTCCTGGCTCTATAAGAACACCATTTCCGGGAGCCACCTTCTTTTGGGCCTCTGAATCCAACCCTCCTCTTTCGGTCTTCAAGACAAACCTGTAGCAGGCATTGGGTCTGCAACTGTGGTTACACCATGAAAACAGGGGCCCATAAACAGCGGTCCCAAGGGCAACACATTGCAATTCAACTCGGAATAAACCAGTTTCCTGTGCGGACATTTCTTCGTCCACCTGCACTTGAACCCCATTTGTAATTACTTGACATAACACCTCCTCTTCCAGCCTTTGTACATCATTTTGACTCGTATTATATTCTGTATCTCCAATGTAAACTCCAGCATGTTGTCTTGCTAAAGCCATGAGCCGCGCACCTTCCCGGATTTGATGTGTCATTTCTGCTGTATCTGTATCTGTATCTGTTTCACAATAATCTTCATGGCGATGGAAATTACTGACTGCATTGCTGTGGAGAAGTCGTTGGCGATTGGTCATTAAATTACTGATACCGCGATTAACATGAATGAGGTGGTCAATAGGATTAGAGAAGGATCCTGAATGTTGGTGTTGGCGATGGAGAGCAAGTAGTCTCAGAGCAGCTCGTAAATCGCAAGTACCTCCGAGGGCTGCAAAGGTTTTGGGACCTCGCCAGGCATTGGGAATGAAATCTTCTTGTTTTATAAGGCTGAGAAGGTGGCATTCTCCGCTTTGTATGTGGCTGTTAAAGTCTCTATCACTGCAATGTTGGGTGCAGTAAATTACAGAGCCTCGGCATTGGCCTTCGCATGGATGAATATGGTGCAGAGTGTT
>WSFP011571690.1:0-10740 GCA_009831015.1 Picea engelmannii
TTATGGAAACTATTGTCCATGCTATGCAAAGGCAATTATTAGCAATATCTTGCAAGATATAGCCTCAATTAACAATATAGTTATTGCAGGATTTTTGGTCTTCATAAATATATTGAAGAGAATTTGATCTGGATTTTATGAGCAAAATGAAATGACTACAGATTATTAACAGATGCTTAACACAGAATAACAAAGATACAGTAAAATTGGTTTTCTATTCAGTAAGGAAACAAGCTGAAATTGTAAAATGCAACGGAAAACAAGCTCGTTCGAATGGTGGCGGCTTATCTCTAAGAAGAGATGTGACAGTTGTGCTCATTTGCAAGAAGATCATTACAATGCGGTTCTCAAGGCATTTTACAATAAAAAGGAATGTCAAAAACCCCAGACATCCAAAAACCTAACCCTAGGAGATGAAGCGCCAAAAGTCGTGTGGGCCCCCGTTTGGGTAAGTTAGTACATCAACTTCCCAGGGTCATAACGTTTGCATACGATATTTTTTTTAGGTGCACGATAGCCTGTTGGAAAGGTCTAACCGAGAAGATTAATTTCCAACTGGCCCAGGTCAATGCCTTTGACAATCACCTCGACCCAAAATCCAAAAAAATGTCATTTAGGGCCTCAAAAGGGCCCCGAAAGTTTGGAACCCGAAAAACTTCCAAGGTCGAAAGTTGTTTTTCAAGCTAGAGGAATATGTGGCTAGCCACCAATATCCACCTGGATAAATCCTCCCTCCTTAGGAAGAAATGGTCTCCATTGCATTTAGTTCCCCCATTAGATGAGGAAATTTATGCTGAATTTGACCCCGGGTGAGCCACTTGCCTTGATGCAGGAGTTGCCCTGCTTTGACGAATCGATAAAGTTGGATCCTTTATTTTTGAGTGTCCTTGATCTATGTGTCCATAATATGATCATTGGATGCATGTTGTATGTAGTCAGGGTTGACCTATGTTGGTGTCAGTTGTTCTTCTACTTCTCAGGTGTCCAATAATGGCGGGAAATAAGGACGAAGGAGATCCATGTTGAACAATGGTTGCAGGCCAAGGAAAGGAGGAATGTTTAGCTCAAAATCATTATCCCGCACAACCTTGGTGATGGTGTACGACCCATAACAGAGTGGGCAAAGCTTTTGATGGGACCCTGTAAGGCGTTCTTTCTGCAAGTGCAACCAAACTTTGTCTCCCACCTGAAACTTATGTGGCACCCAATGTTGTTCATGGAACTGCTTGTACTTTTCATTGGACTTCTGTAGGATATCCTGAACATGTTGGCGGATGTGTTGGATCCGCTCAATGAACCGGGTGGATTTGTCAACTTCAGTTAGAGCAAGAGATGATTCGACTGAGGTGACTGCAAGGGGAAGTGCAACATCTATGGGACCCAATGGTTGGAATCCCAACCCCACCTAAAAGGGGTTGTGGTTAGTTGAGCTATGTAGGGCTCAGTTGTAGTTATGTTGGACATAGGGAATACGCATATCCCATGTGCAAGGGTGCTTGTAATTATACATGCGCAGGATATGCACAATCATTCGATTTAAGACCTTGGTTTTCCATCTATCTAGGGGTGGAAGGTCGTGGATTTGGTGATCTTGGTGTCCAGCGGTGACCAAAGGCTCAACCAAAATGTGATAAGAAATTGACTATCTTGATCTAATAAAATGGTTTGTGGGATTCCAAAATGTACCCAGACTCATTCAAAGAAGAGCTTGGTAGTGGCCTCTATTGTGATGCTCTTCTTGCAGGCAATGAAAATCGCCATATTAGAAAAGTGATCAACAACCACAAAAGCAAAGTCATTTCCCTGCTTAGTGGATTGGAGGCTCAACATGTACTCCATTGAGATGGATTCCCATGGCCTGTCAGGAGTAGGAAGAGGGGTGTACAGGCCCTATTTCTTAGTGGTCGGTTTGGAAATAGCGCAGTCAGTGCATGACCTGATATACTTGTTGACCTCCTGTCGAATTTTCGACCAGTAGAAGTGTTTCTGTAGAATATCCACTGTATTTTCGACTCTGAAGTGTCCTACCACCTAACTGTAGTGGACGTTCCATATCATCTCCACTCGTTGGCTTTATGGAATGAAGATATGGCCTAGATGGCACAACAACCCATTGAAGATGGAAATTATCGACAAGTACATTTTCACCCAACATTTGGTAGGTGGTATTGAAGTCTAGGTCTATCTCATAGATTTGGGGCCATCCATAGGTCTCATGGCCGCAAGAGTCTAGCACACTGGTGAGTGTCATGAATGATGATTTTCTGAGGAAATCAACGATGCAGTTGGTACTTCTTGTTTTATACTTGATGTTGAGGTGGAATTGTTGCAAGTGTGTTGACCACTTTTGATGGCAGTCATTCTACAATTTTCCTTGTGTCTGCATGAACTATAGTGGCTTATGATCAGTGTGCATGATTGACTCCTTCCCAAGAATGTAATGTCTCCACTGACGGCAAGCTTGCACAATGGAGTACATTTATTTTTCGTAAGTAGGGTACTTACAGACAACATATGATAGTGTCTCACTATGATAGGCCACGGGGTGGTCGTGCTGAGTGAGAACGATGCCCACAACATTGTCTGAAGCATCTGTCTCGATATCAAAGGGTTGTTATAGGTCTAGTAGTGAAAGCATTGGGGTTGAGCACAAGCGCTTCTTCAAATCATCGAATGCTTGTTGTTGTGACTGGCCCCATGCAAATTTCACCTTACCACCACCCCTGGTTATTTGGCTGAGGTCCCATGCAATATGGGATAATCCCAACATGAACCTACGGTAGAAATTGGCAAGGCCCAAGAAGCTCCGAAGCTCAGTGAGTGTGGTTGGGGCTGGCCAGTAACGGATGACTTGGATATTAGTTGGATCCACATGTATTCCATGCTAATCAATGATGTAGCTCAGGTAATGGACCTTGTCCATGCCAAAGGAGCATTTTTCCAAGTCAGTGTATAGCTTGTGCTGCCGCAGGGTGTGCAGAACCTATTGAATATGCTACAAGTGTTCTGCCCAAGTCTTGTTGTAAATGAGAATTTCATCTAGATACACCACTAAAACAGTATTGGTGAATGATCACAGGATATCGTCCATCATCCACATGAAAGTGGATGGAGCATTTTTCAAACCAAAGGGCATGACCAACCATTCAAAAAGGCCTTCCTTTGACTTGAAGGTGGTCTTCCATACATCTGTCTATTCTATCAAGACCTGGTGATAGCCAGACTTTAGATCAATCTTACTGAAGTATTTGGCCCCCATGAGTTGATCAAGGAGGTCATCGATTTGGGGAATCAGGTATCGGTTTCTAACTGTGATTTTATTCAGAGCCCAGTAATCAATGAAGAGTTCCCAGGTTCTATCTTTCTTTTGTACCAACACGATTAGGCTCCCGCAAGGTGATGAGTTGGGACAGATGTGCCTCTTGTGGAGCAGTTCTTAGATCTGTCACTTGATCTCCTCATTCTCTAATAGAGAGCGACGATAGACTGGCCCATTGGGTAGTGGTGCGCCAGGGTCAGATCGATGGGGTGCTTGACCTGACAGTGCAGAGGTACCCGGGTAGGTGAGGAGAATATATCTAATTATTCTTCCATGGACTTATCTACCTGCTAATGTTGTGTGCAGAGGTCAGCCATAGAGACCATGTATGGGGAAGGTCATCTCTCTACAAACTTCCCCATCTGAGAGATGACCTTCCTACATTGCTTGGTAGAGATCAAGGATATAACACTAGGTGGGATTGCCTCAAGTATCCTGTACAATTTCCTGTTCAAAGTAATAATAACACTACGAGGCCTAGACTCATATACAACATGATGTTTCCATAAATAAGGTTGGCCGAAAATAACATCACAAACTTTAAGAGGAGCAACATCACACAATACCTCATCTTTGAAGGGTTTGATGTCGTACTACAGTTGGCGTTGTTGGCTGACGTGGAGATCACTTCCTTGGCATAACCATCCAATGGTGTAGGGTTGTGGGTGTGGCGTTGATAGTAGGGCCAACCGATTGATGACCTCTGCTAAGATGAGGTTCTTCTAACTACTGCTATCAACGATGAAGTGTAGTGGGGTGCCTTTTTCCCACATCTATGAATGGAAGAGCCACTCTCCTTCTTCTGGCTCATCTTGTTCATCATGTTGGATCTTTGTGGTAGAAACGGTGGCACTAGGTTTCACGTCAATCATTTGTCTTCCCTTTTCTAGTTCTGACTTACAGTCAGAACCTGCATCTGATTCAGAGACTTTCACTTCGACCACCAGCGACTGTCTTGAGCACCAGTCAGCAATGTTATGCCAAGGGCTCTTATGGAAGTCGCACCACTTCCCGTTATCTTTCTTTGTCTTTCTGATGTCCTTCTTTGCTTGTGGCTTGGACTAGTTGTCCTGATACTACCCATCTTTGCTCTATCCTTTTTTCTATGGTTTGGGACTGCCCTTTCCTGGCTTTTGCTGTGATGGGTTCCCAGGCACAAATTGTCACATATTTTGTTTGAGCTTCTGCTCGATTTTGATGACATATCGGTAGGTTGCGCCCAATGACGAGATGTCCATAAATTCCATTTCGATCTAGATGTATCTATGCAGAGCATTGCGATACTTGAGCACCAGATGTTGCTCTAAATCTTTGATACCCATCTTTGTGCGCAAGGTATGGAAGATATTTGTGAACTCTCGTACTGCATGGTCTCTTTCTTGCCACAGAGTGGTCCATTTGGTATATAATTCATCATAAATTTTGACATGGTAGTATTGTTCCTTAATAGCATCCCTGAAGGATTCCCATGTGGTCATGACTATAAATAATGAGGGTTCCTTTGTTTCCTTTTTATCACAGAAATTTTTCCACCAATCTTGGACATGGGGAATGGCTTTGAGGAGCACAAAAGTAATATTTTCTCTATTTGAAAAGTTATGGATAGAAAAATATCCTTCTAGTAGATTCAACCACTTGTTCACAGCATCTGTATCTATCTGACCTTGAAATACAAGAATATCAAAGTTGATTTATATCTTGAAGGGGGTGACGCCTCCGCTCGAAGAAGATGTGTCAGTTGTTGGTAGTCACCGAAGGATTTGCATGAAACTATCCATCATCTCGTTCCTTTGTTGCATGAGGGCTTCCTCAAGCAACGTTTTGAAAGGATCTCATGTCCCATCATATTTGTTTTCTCCTGCCATGAGAGGTCGCTTGGGCATGCGAGATATTTTGTCCTCAAGAGAAACAAGCATGAGACCCAATTCTTTGTACTCTGACCTCGTTGGGGACATGCATTAAGATGACAAGGAGCAGAACGCTCTCATACCATTGATCCAGATTTTATGAGAAGAACAAAATGACTACATATTATTAACAGATTCTTAACACATAATAACAGAGATACAGTAAAACCGGTTTTCTATTCAATAAGAAAATAAGTTGAAACTGTAAAATGCAGTGGAAAACAAGCTCGCTAGAATGGTGGCATATTATCTCTAAGAAGAGATGTGACGACTGCGCTCATTCGCAATAATATTGTTACAATGAGGCTCGAAAGGCCTTTTACAATAAATAGGAATGTCGAAAACCCTAGACATCCAAAAACCTAACCCTAGGAGATGAAGAGCCAAAATTCATGTGGGCCATGTTTGGGTAAGTTAGCACATCAACTTCCTGGGGTCATAACTTTTGCATACGATCTCTATTTTAGGCGCACAATATCCCACTGGAGAGGTCTAACTGAGAAGAAAAATTTCCAACTGGCCCAGTTCAATGCCCTCGACAATCACCTGGGCCCCAAATCCCAAAAAATGACGTTTAGGGCCTCAAAACGGCCCTGGAAGTTTAGAACCCGAAAAACTGTTGAAAAATTGCCAAGGTGGAAAGTTGTTTTTCGAGCCAGAGGAATAGGTGGGTGGCCACCAATATCCACCTAGATCAGAATCAAACATGTTTGTGCCAACCAAATGGAGTGCCTAAATATTCTAAAGGAAATGACTAAATTGGCCAAAGTAGTTAAGAATTGAAAAAAAACACACTCATTTGAGGGAAACATGCACAATGAAATCAAGGACACAACAACACCAATGAAAAATTATTCATAAAACATGACAACTTTGAGGTGAAAATTTGAATTAAAAAATCAAACTACTATTGTGCAAAGAATATGTACAAATCCATATATAAACATTGATAATGTTGTAGTTGGTAGATAGACACCAAAAAACCCAAAAAAAAACACAACATGGAAATCTTATAATCTTAACTTCTTATATGTTGACGCTTATAATATTGTATAGATGGTAGATAATCCTCAACAAATTGTTTATAACATTTGGTAGATCTTCTTCACATCTTATATAACACAACAAGATGTGTTCACATTTCATTTTTTTTAAATTAAAACTCCACACACATCTTTGGTTTTAAAATTTAGATTATAGTTGACATTGTATTTTTTTTTTTTATATATATTTGTAAATGAAACGTGTTAACTCTAAATTGAGCATGAAAAGAATTAGACATCTCCCCATATTGAGTTGTATAAAGCACCTCTCAATGCAACAAACTAGCTAGATTAATCATAATACTCACACAAAGAAATAAGCAAGGGTCACTACCAGATTTGGGAAGGTCGCATTGGCCACTTTAATAAGTCGAACATACAAATTATAATCTTCACTCAAAGGTTAAAATGTTTCACCATGGTTAATTGAATATGATAATTCTTTTTTTTAATTTGAATGGGAGTTCTCACTATTCCTAATGAGATTGGGTGAGGCCAGAATAGCATACATTTTTTGAAGAGAAAGAATGTTAATGCTACACCACAAAATTTAATCACGGAAAAGAATAGAGTATTTATTGGATGCACTAAGTTTCTAAGATGAAAAATTCTTTTCATGACCAATGATCAAAATACCTCAAGCATTTATGAGGTGCAAAATGTTTTGTGTTACTAGTGATCAAATTGATTCAAATATCGCTTAGAATTGATTGAATGTTGATTAATATGCATGTTGAGCTCTGAGCCATTGGCTCTATTCTTTAAAGTACTTATCTCTCACCTTCAAGAAGAGTGTCAAGGTCCTATTTCTTCCACAACTGGAGTGCCCTTTTGCGTAAAATGCTCACAAAATCAATGACTTTGGAAGGTTTTAACTATAGTGTTGGTGGTGGAAATCGTGGTCACCAACTTCTAAGAAATCGTAACCAATTTCTCACTTGATTTGTAATTCTAAAAATGTATCAAGGATTAATATTGAATATTGTATTTAGTAGATTATAAATAGTGAACATATATTAAACTATCCAAACAAAGAGATCAATGTAATATACCAAGACAACATTTGAACATAACTTAATCAATATTATGTATGGAATTTGAATTATATGATTAATATAAATCCATCTTAACTTTTGATTTATGAAGGGTTAAGGGGATCAAATTCCTTGAGGTTTAATTTTTTTTATCATTTAAAATGGATCTAAAATGGAACTCAAAAGGTATATAAATATGAATATGAAACATATAATTTTAATTCTATTAATATATTTATATTTAGATTGTACCTATATATTTTTAATGTAAGTGTCAATATTTATAATTTCTTTTTATTTTTATAATGAGTATATATCCCTGCATATATAGATAGCAAAGATAGTGTTCTACCTGTTGGAATGTAGTTCAATACTAAGAGGTGGGGGTGAATCAGTATTGATAAATTTTAACAATATTTAAATAATTATTTATTAAATTTATTTATCAGCGGGAAACTTCAGTAAATAACATCAACAAGTATAAACTTAAATTACAAATTACAAGTTTTATATAAAGATTGATTTAGAGCACCAACACTTGGAGACAAAAATCCCCTTGTTCAGGGAACCCACCCTAAGAAGCTCCAACTCCCCTTTTGTTTCATGGATCCAACCCTAGGAAGCACCAACTCCCTTGCTTTAGGGAACCAACCCTAGGAAGCACCAAATCCCTTGTTTTAGGACACCAACCCCAGGAAGCACCAACTCCCTGTCTTTAAATTTTATCTGGAAAATGATACTAATCCTTCTATTGGACCCTTCATTTTGATGAATAGAAGTTGTGCACGTCATATTACAGCTTCATTTTGGTAAACATAAGTTGTGCAAGATGTGAAGAGATGGACAACGGACTAAAGAAAGAAAAAGAAAGTGGTTGGAAGGACAGAGAAACATCAGCTTTGAGGAAAGAAGTTGCAACAAGATCAAGAAGAAGAGAGAACTCTCAGGTTCTCAACCAGCGCTCAGGATCGGATTATATATATGAGACCGATATGATTCTAAAAATGTTGTTGTTCTTGTTGTTTGGTTAGAGTTTTGTTGTTAGGATGAAGTGTCGAGTTGGGATTTTTAGTGTTCTTGTTGTTGTTAGTGTCGTTGTTGTGAGGAGAGTCATTGTTGTAATAATCCATATTGTTAGCATAGTTGAGTTTTGGAGATCTGGGTAAGAACCAGACTATCAATGTATCAGAGTTCTGTATCAATCTAGATGTAAAGGAGCAAGAGATTGTAACATTGTCTCATATCTGATGAGGAGCATCCTCTGAATACTTGTGTATTAGAATCAAGCTGTGAGAAGAACCTGATATGTTAATATAATTGGAGGCCCAAATTTTGGATATATCTTGTGTATTTAGTCTTATGAATATATTGAATGTTGCTATATATTATCTCTTATGTCTAATATTCTTCAATTATTCATTATGAATGGCGACGTAACTTTGTTATCTTTATTCTTAGTTAGGAGATGCCCATAACTGTTACATGATTAATCTATCTTGCGCAAGACTAATATGAATCTTGATAACTCAGAGGTATGTCTATGTATTCTCCTTACCCTTCCCTCTCTTTCTTTTCTTGGTTGTGCTTTGGGTGAGACTTCTTCCCTTCTGAGAAGATGAAAATTCCAGTGCTCTAGACTACTTCAGTACATTTTGTTGGTAACTTAAGGACTCTGGTCTGATCACTTTGACACCAACAAAATGGTTATGTTGTCGAGACCTATGTTTTAAAAGGGAACCTATTAGGAGAATGATTTCGCGGGTCTATAGATCTAAGATTCAACAATGGTGGGAAAGGAATTGTGACTCCTTTATATGGAAGGAAGAAAAGTTGTGAGGTAAAAGAAAGAGGAATACAAGAGATTATGTCTTTTATTCAGAAAGATTGAGTGACCAATATGCGATATTCTAGGTAAAATTCCTAGAATAACTATTCCATTAGATAGATAGGCTCCAAGAAGCTCCATAATTCCAAGAACGCGTCAAGAAGACCCATACTTGGGATACATAGAAGATCGTAGCACTTCATCAGTTGGATCACCAGATCATGCCAGCAGTTGATTTTTACGTTAGTACGACTCTAGAGGGATACATCGTTGAATTTGCAGCTGAGAATCACCAATATTCTTCACCAGCGGAAGAAATTTTAAAGAAAGGTGTGCGCGGAAGACTGTTGAGGGAAATTCCCATGTGGATCAAAGAATTCTTGATGGAGAAGGGGATGATACCTATTCCCTCGACTGAGATGGAAGCCTAAACACCTTTGCTTGGGGTAGGGTGATTTTGGGGTATGATCATGACCTGAGAAGGGGAAAGGTTTCTTTGTCAAATGGGAGAAGATCAAGAAAAGAGCACAAGAAATGAGAGAGCCTTAAGGAGAGTCGCCAATGTTGAGAAGTGGTGGTGTGGAAAGGTAAAGAAAGAATCGAAACATTATGAGGTGTTGCAAAAATAAATCGGATCAAAAGGAACAGATGAAAGAAAGAAAATGAGAATTGAGGAAGGTAAGAAGACAAGAAATACTGGACAATCTAAGATTACAGCAGAGAGAAGCACAGAGAGGAAGGACTCCCCATATGGTTGGACAAGAAGAAGAGTGTGGATAAGCAAGGAAAGACGAAGCAGGTCTGGACCTTGCAACAGACCAAGAAGATTCAGCCCCGATATGAGCAAACATCGGGAATCAGGCAGAGAAGGTTGCTCGAGAAGAAGAAAATGAGACCCCCCAAATCAAAGAAATTCGCCCAGAAGTCAGTGGAACCAACCCTGAATCACACGTCCCCCATGTGTCCTCTATACTCATGGTAAATTCTATACTACCTACTTATGCTATTTGTATTTCATCACATCCAGTTAGTCAGAATCAGTCTGTCACTGTAAATGTTGGGAGGATATTGGGATCCCCAGGCCTATCCAACCAAGACCATTAGGTTTCATTCTAATAGGAGCAGTGAGACCCGCAATGGATGGAAATATGGAAGGATCGATCACCCGATACCCAAAATTCTGGGGTAAAGGGGATGAATATGTAGAAAAACATTGGTTCTTATGTGAAGCCATCTAGAGATCTAGAGGGACTCTCGATGCAAACAGGTTAGTAGAGTTCCAGACTACCTTGAGGGCTCATCCTCTCAAATGGTACATGAAGGCTATTGAACCAGGAGTGCAAGGACAAGCATTGACCCTTGGCCAAGTTTGTTTAAAGTTAATAGATGAATTCAAAATACCTCAGTCGGAGAAACAATCTCTCTCTGAGTTGCGGGAGATTCAAAAAAGGCAAGGAGAATCTTTCTAGGAGTACAGTCTAAAATTTAAAGATGTTGTTGGGAGGCTAGTGCATCCAATTCACGAATATCACCAAAGGGAATGGTACATCCAAGGATTACAACCTCTAACGAGAATTCCTTTAACGCGGTAGTGGATAGCCACTTTAACAGA
>WSFP011571691.1:0-10740 GCA_009831015.1 Picea engelmannii
GATGAACTACATAAAATACCATATACTGGTCACCCAGGATACCAGAAAATGATCACTGCCACCCGGAAACAATTTTATTGGCCTGGATTGAAGAAAGACATAGCCAAATATTTGGCCCAATGCATAGAGTGCGAACAAGTTAAAGTAGAACATCGACACCCAGCAGGACTATTACACCCTATACCCATCCCATAATGGAAATGGGAAACCATATCCATGGATTTTATCACTGGATTGTCAACTTCAACCAAACAGAATGAGGCCATTATGGTAGTGGTGGATAAACTGAGCAATTCTGCTCATTTCATCCCCGTCAAATCAACTTGCAAGGCGATAGATATCACCCAGGTATTCATGAAAGAGTTATTCAGACTACACGATATGCCGAAAGAGATAGTGTCTGATAGAGACACAAAATTTACTTCCAATTTTTGGAAATCACTGATGGCTGGTTTAGAGACCAAATTGTTGTTTAACACTGCCTATCACCCTCAAACCGATGGACATACAGAAAGAGTGAATCAAATATTATAGGATATGTTAAGGATGCATATAATGCATCAACCCAGCAAGTGGGAAGACTACCTGCCATTCGTAGAATTCGCCTACAACAACGACTACCAAACATCTTTAAAGATGAGTCCCTTTGAGGTCCTCTATGGTAGGCCGTGTAATAATCCAGTCAGCTGGAGTAATCCTGTAAATAGGATTTCTTTTGGACCTAACATGTTGAAAGAAATGGAACAACAAGTGACTCAGATAAAACAAAATCTGAAGGTCGCTCAAAACCGTAAAAAAAGTTATGCTGACCAAAAGAGAACTCCAAGAGAGTTCAAAATGGGAGACCATGTATATCTCAGAATTAAGCCCAGAAGGAGTTCCCTGAAAATGGGAGCTTGTGCTAAGTTGGCACCCCGATATTGTGGACCCTTTGAGGTTCTATATAGAGTGGGACCTGTAGCCTATCGGCTAAAACTTCCTCCCACAGTAAAAGCACATAATGTTTTCCATGTTTCATTATTGAAGAAATATGTACATGATGCTAATCATATAATTGAATGGTCTGTGATCCAGGTGGAACCGGAGGGATAATTTCTACCAGAACCCCAATGCATATTGGAATGAAAGGAAACCCCGCTCCATAACTGAACCATTGCACAGGTAAAGGTGCAGTGGAGACATTTTGGCCCAGATGAGGCTACATGGGAAATGGAGGATGCCATGAGACATGCATATCCGATTTTGTTTACTTTTGTACATGCAATTCATGTTAAAGGATAAGAACATCAAGGACAATGTTCCTTTAAGTGGGAGGGAATTGTAACACCTTGTTTCCACCAGTTTGTAAAAATAACTGGACTGGCCCAAAACTGTGGCAAACTCAGAAATGTGAACATGTGATGTGAATGGACCTTGTGGAAAAGGTCCATGAATGTGAATAACATTATGAATTTATATTGCAGGACTGTTGAGAGGGGATATGCTGAAAAAGAGACCATGATGTCTGCAGAGAGGTGGTGGAAGGCACCTGGAAAGGTGGCATTAACTTCCACCAAAAATCAATACCGTATTTGGACTTCACTGGCCCGGAGAACCAAAAGTGGCTCGCTGGCCCTGAATTAAAATGTCTTGCAGGTTGGTAGGTAGATGGATCCTCAGGAATTAATGAGGTATGGGAAGGTGAACCACCCATCCGTAGAGCCGCCAGGCCTGATCAACGTGAGGGAAATCGCGCCACACACAACCTCGCAAGAGGATAAGGTGTGGGGGAGAAATGATTGGGGGCAGACGTGAGGGGAGGAAGAGAAATCTGGATATATGCAGAGTGGGTGATAGCAGAGAGGGAGGAGAGTAACCTTTTCTCCTAGTCACTGGAAAACAGAGACGCAGTCTCACATCATCGTCGTCTCATCTCGGGGGTGGCTAGTGATAAATCCGTTGGGAGTCGCTGAGCCTATGGTTGGGTGGAAACGAGCACCCCTCTAAGCAGTTGCATAACCCCTGGTGTTACTTTCTGATAAGTGTTTTTCCTTTGACATCTTGAAATATATGTATGCTGACATTTATGATCATAAGCTGTGAAATCGTGAATTACTTCATTATAAGAATGTTTGTATGGTGTCTTGATCAGTAATGGTAGTTGTATGTTTATATGGAAAGATTATGTGTGGCTTATGCTCTCTTAAATTGTTGTTTATATGCAAACTGATCTAATTTAGACTTCACGCCTGGTTATCAGGAGAGAGATACCCTTATCTGCCTTAGATAATACCCTGGGTAAACCTCCCCATAGAGATACCCTCCTTGAAAACATCATCAAGAACCTGGAAGGAGGACGTGAGGGCGTAAGGCCTTAAGAAATCCCTGATAGGTATCGAATCGACGAATGAGATCCCATCAGGAGATCTATGGTCACTCATGACCGTTAGATAAGAAGAAAAAGCTGGAAAGTTGAGTGCCTTAACCTTGATAGGTGGTGATCGACGGACGAGATTCTGTCAGAAAATCTGTGGTCAGTCATGTTAGATTTGGTAGGAGAAAGTAGGATGTTAAGTGCCTTACCCCTGTGACTTTTTGTGTCTTCATGGGTAGCAAAGAGGTCGGGACTGTAGATCCCCAAGGTCCAAGAGAGCATCCGAGCCGTTGATCTTTCCACGTCCAGGGATTCATGGGAGAGCACACAAGTTAGGAACCTGTCTGAGCCGTCAGATCTCGGCTAGAAAACCCGACAACCATTGGATCTGTCAGGAGATACCCGAGGGTTAAACCCCCAGTGAATAAGGGAAAAAGCCTCGAAATGGATTTGGGTCGTCCGATTAAAGGAGGCCACGTGTCTTGAGAGATTACCCATTTGGGGAAATCGGGAATCGAGAACTCGGGAGTTTTGATGACGAGAGATCGGGATGTTCCATGGTGGAAACCCCGGAGCAGTCATAGACTACCCAATTTCGGGAGGCTACGTGTTGAGAGATTACCCATTTAGGGAAATCGGGAATAGGGAATTCGAGAGTTCTGATGACGAGAGATCGAAATGTTCCATGGTGGAAACCCCAGAGCAGTCATAGACCATCCGGTTTCGGGAGGCTACGTGTTGAGAGATTACCCATTTCGGGAAATCGAGAATCGGGAACTCGGGAGTTTTGATGATGAGAGATCGGGATGTTCCATGGTGGAAACCTCGGAGTAGTCGTAGACCATTCGATTTCGGGAGGCTATGTGTCGAGAGATTACCCGTTTCGGGAAATCGAGAATCAAGAACTTGGGAGTTCTGATGACGAGAGATCGAGATGTTCCATGGTGGAAAGCCCATAGTAGTCATAGACCGTTCGATTTCGGGAGGCTACGTGTCGATATATTACCCATTTTGGGAAATCGAGAATTGGGGATTCAGGCATTCCGTTGACAAGAGGTCGAGCTCTCGCCTTGATAAATCCCGACTTATAGATATCGAGATGTTAGCAGGTGGTTAAGTCCCGATGAACGGACGAGATTCCTTCAGAGAATATCAGTGTCTATAATGACCGTCAGATGTGGGGAAGAGACGTCAACTTTAAGCCGGGGCGCGAATGCGCCTTAGGGCAAGTGGCGAGAAGATATGAATGGCCAAAGTCCACCCGCCCAGATTTATGGATGAGGCTTCATTCTGGAGTCCCCTTGCTGTTCTACCTTTAGCGGTGAGGGGGGGGTCCAGAATCGAACGTGCAACTCAGGAACGGTCAGGATCAATTCGCCTTGATCAATGACATTCAGGCGAATTCCGGACCCCCCTTTCCATTCTGCCTTTAATGGGGGGGGGTCCAAAATGGTGTGGCGTGTGAAGTGGGGCCCATCTCCTGTCACGTCGCCCACCATGTCACGCCACCTATACTCCACTCAACCGTGCAACAGGGTCATTCCTATTGGCCATATGCTAACCCTGTAGGGATTCGTCCGTATTGGCCAGTTGCTAACCCTGCCAGGGTTCGATGGTCGCAGAGTCGAACGATTCGACATCACTGTAGCGCTGAGGTGCAAAATACAAAGAGGCACCATGAATTATTTGACCTGTAATCATGACCCGCGATGACATGGGAGTAGAGAGAGAGAAAGAGCTAGCTTGTGCTAGGCCTCCATAGGTAATTCGAGGGCTCTGATTCGATGAAAACCAACACAAATTTGATTATGGTAGTGGGTATTTGACATTGCCACAGAGAAGAGAAACTATGCTCGTGACCTCTGTTTCATTTTTTAACGAGATTGCTACAGAGAGGAAAACTATGCTCAAAGCTTCTGTTTCATTTTTTAATGAGCTTGCCATAGAGAAGAAAAACTGTTCTCGTGACCTATGTTTCATTTTTTAACGAGATTTCTACAGAGAAGAAAACTATGTTCATGGACTTTTATTGATCATGGCTTCCAAGAGAATAACTCTCCAGAAGGACACCACATCAAGGGACAAATCTCAGTCATGGATTCCAAGAGATCTTCACTGGATGGAAGAAAATTACTCTAGAAGGAACACATGTCGAGGGTCGCGACAGGGGTAAGGAGATCAGGCTCCAATAGCCCTACTGAAGAGATCAACATGTCAACTACCAGATCCAAATCGTCGAAATTTTAAGTCATGGGAGACAACGCCACATAATTAACATGTGGCGGGGGCGATACTGTTTGCATATAAGAACCATTTAGGGAGGTAATCCAATCAAGACTGATGAAGGAAATTTGATTAGTAGTCACAATTCTTACATCGCGAGGGAAATGTATCACACGAAAAAGAGTGGACACAATAGATTTCATGGAATAGAAACAATCCTACCCAAGGAGTAAAGTGAAATCCAAGGGGTCTCGAACTACCATGACATCAATAAAGACAGTTTTCCCTCCCAAAGTTACCAACAACTAAGGAAGGGTCCCTAAAGGTTGACTAGTTCTTTTGTTAAAAGCTAAGATATTCTGTGTAATCGACGCAAGCTGAGGACAACCCAAAGCGTGCCAAGCAATAGAGGAAAAAATACTAACAGACACACCTTCATCTATCAACGTTTGAGGAATGTCCTAACCACAAACCTGTACTGTAATCTATTAAGGAATGTGAGAGGGAAGACGAGGTCCAATTAGCGCACCAAAATAAAAAAGGATGGCCTCATTTCTTGGAGGGGGTTTCGAGGGAGAAGGAGGAATGCCCCCCAGCACAATAGATTCTGTATCAACGAGAAAAACATGGGCAGTATCAGGTTTACTCTCTAGAGGGAGAGTAGGATTGATCAATGATGGGATCAGATCAACCATGCTGGCACTCTTCAGAGGAAGAGTAGGATTGACCGATGATGTAACCAGAGAAATCACTTTTTCTCTCTTTGGATGAAGGGTGGGACTGATCGAGGGGGGGACTGGATCAACCACTTTGGCACTCGTCAAAGGAGGAGTGGGATCGACTGATGACAAAACTGGATCAACCACTTGGGGTTTCATTCTCCAAGGGGAGAATGGGGTCGACGGGTGGAAACGGATCAACTGCTTCGGTGTCACTCTCTAATGGGAGAGTGGGGTTGACCGAGGATGAAAAAGGATCGACTACTTGGGTTACACTCTTTTGATGAAGAGTAGGGTTGATCGATGACATAACCAAATCAACTACTTTGGTGAGTGGTTCAATCGAGGATGAAACTATATTGACCACCTGATCAACTAGATTGATCGGGGATGGAACTAGATTGATCAGTCCATCAAATAACGATGGGTTGGAGGAAATATTATGATAACTTTTTGGAAGTTGAAGTTTTTCCAAAAGAGAAGAAGCCTCGTCCATACAAGGACAAAGGTGAGAATAATGATCACCTTTGCATAACATGCAAGGGAATTTGACAGTTGTCTTCTTCTTACCAACCTTAACGTCACTAGTTGACAGGGTATAATCGAAATGACTAGCAGAAGCCGATGACATGGAGGACCACATTTCTAAGACCTTGGGAATGCCAGGGAAATCCCTTAGAAAGTGGTCACCCTTACAAAGACTGCAAGGGAATTTGGGTTTTGGATTCTTCATTTTAATCTTGTTGACCTCATCAAGACTCCCAGTACTATTAACAATAGCTGGTTTCTTAGATCCAACATTTGATGTTGTTGGGGCCTTGGTCCTTTTCAGGCTCTTCTTCTTCTTCTCTTTCCATTTCTTCTTCTTTTGATCAACTTGGCTACTTGCTTTAGAGATTTCACTAGGTGAAGAAGGAGAAATGGAAGGAGACTTAATGGGAGAAGAAGGAAAAAAGTCAACGTGAGGTTGATGTGTGGGTGGTGTACTGACATCTAAAGTATTAGGTGCAGTTAAAACATTGGGAGGATTCAAAATCACCAGAGTGGGAAACAACCAAACCGGTAATCCGATAGTTATTTCCGGAAGACTCAGTGTGGCAATGTATGGAGGACCAAAGTTTCCAAAAGAAGGAAAGGTATAAGGTTCTCTAGGAGAAGGGGTTCCTCCATTGGTACTCTCAGGATTTGATGCCATTAACACTGACTCTACCTAAGGTGCACTAAGTAACACAACCAACACATGATATGAATCTGAGAAGCAAACAATCAAACAAAACCTTCCCACAATGAAACCACTAGTTGGTGATGAAATCCAACGTCACAAGATCAAAATAGGAAGAGGCAAGGGTAGAGCGGGTGGATCAGTTACATTCGTGACCTGCTTAACAGACTTATGCCTTGGTGAAAGCTTCCACACAGTAATTGTGGATTTACCCTCCAAGGAGCCCAAGTGAGTTTTACCAACGTCTGTTCCAGGTACATTGAGACTTCCCTTCACCGTCACCTCATGTAAGACCCTAAATAATATGGCTACTAAGGTCACCAATTCACAGTCAGTCCCTAGGTGGGTACAGGCGATAGTCCGATCCGAACGTATGGGCAGGATAACAAGTCCGGAATCAAATCGAGAGGCTCTCACACATAATCGTGGGTATACCCTCAAGTGACCCCCAATATACCCTCAGTGGATTCCTTTTCCATGCACTCAGGGTTGATATCTATTGGTCTCAATTGTTATGTGATCTTTGAGGTGTCCAATAATGGTGGAAAATATGGTTGAAGGAGGTCCACATTGAACACTGGGTGCAAGCAAAGGAAGGGTGGAGTGTTGATCTCAAAATCATTGCTACCCACAACTTTGGTGATAGTGTAAGGCCCATAACCAAGTGGGCAGAGCTTTTGATGGGACCCTATAAGGCGCTCTTTCTGCAAATGTAACCAGACCTTATCTCCGAACTGAAACTGGTGCGTTACCCTGTGTTGATAAAGACACTGCTTGTACTTAGAATTGAATTTATAAAAAATCTCATGGACCTGTTGGCGGATGTGTTGAATCCTCTCAATGAATATGGTGGCTTTGTTGGCATCAGAATGAACATGGAAATATTTTTCTTGTGTGGTTGCAAGAGGCAACATCAATGGGACCCAAGGGTTGGAATCCCAACCCCACCTGAAATGGGATATGGTCGGTGGAGCTATGGATATCACTATCGTAGTTTTGTTTAACATAGGGAAGACTCTCATTCGATGTATGCAGATTATTGGAGTTGTACATGCACAAGATGTGCACAATCATTCAATTGATGACCTCCATTTCTCCATCAGTTTGAGGGTGGAAGGCAATGAATTTAGTGAGCTTGGTGTCCAACAGTGACCAGAGACTTGACCAAAATGTGTGGAGGAACCTGTTGTCCCGATCGAATATGATGGTTTGTGGTATCCCAAAATAGACCTACATTCTTTCAAAGAAAATATTGAAAGTATCTTCCACTGCGATTCTCTTCTTGCAGGCTATGAGAATGACCATCTTTGAAAACCGATCAACCACCACAAACACATAATCATTTCCTTGCTAGGTGGATGGAAGGCTAGACATGTAATCCATCAAGATGGATTCCCAAGGGCTATCAAGAGTAGGAAGAGGGGTGTATAATCCTTTATTCTTAATGGTTGGATTGGAAATGTCATAAGTAGTGCAAGATCTGATATACTTGCTGACGTCCTGTCAAAGTTTTGGTCAATAAAAATGTTTCTATAGAACAAACATAGTTTTCTCCATGCCAAAATGTCCTTCCATCCGACTATCGTGAACCTCCCAAATCATCTTTTCACACTCTCTTGTAGGAACAAAGAGATGGAACAAATGGCACACCAATCCATCCTGAATGTAAAAAGTTGTAACATTCGTGCTTGTACCCAATATCTTATAGGTGGTGGTGAAGTCTAGGTCTTACTGATAAGTTTGGGGCCACTCAGATGCCTCATGCCCACAAGAATGGAGCATGGTGGTGAGTGCACCAATGGGAGGTCGACTAAGGTAGTCAACGACACAATTTTTGATCCTTGTCTTATACTTGATGTTGAGATGGAACTATTGCAAGTAGGTGGACCACTTCTGATGGCGGTCATTCTGCAACTTCCCCCTATGTCTGTATGAATTGTAGAGGATTGTGATTAGTGTCTATGATTGTCTCCTTTCCCAGAATGCACTGTTTCTATTGACGACATGCTTGTACAATGGAATACATTTCCTTGTCATAGGTGGGGTATTTCCAGATAGTATCTAAGAGTGTCTCATTATGGTATGCTACCTGATGATCGTGCCGAGTGAGAAATATACCTACAACATAGTTGGATGCATCAATATCAATTTCGAATGGTTTTTGTAGATCAAGTAAGGAGAGTACTGGAGCTGAGTACAAGATATGCTTTAGATCATCAAATGCTCATTGTTTTGCCTTCCCCCATGTGAAATTTTCCTTTCCACCACCCTTGGTAACTTGACTAAGGTCCCATGCAATATGGGAGAATCCCAACATGAACCGTCAATAGAAGTTGGCAAGTCCCAAGAATCTTCAAAGATCGTTTAGTGTGGCTAGGGCTGGCTAGTCATGGATGACTTGGATCTTAGCAGGATCCACATGTACCCCATGCTCATCAACAATGTAAACCAATTATTGGACCATGTTCATGCCAAAGGAGAATTTTTCCAAGTTGGCATACAAATTTTGTTTCCCTAGTGTGCTCAAATCGCGTTGAATATGTTTCATGTGATCCTCCCAAGTTCTACTGAATATGAGGATGTCGTCCAAATATACCACCACAAAAAATTTGGCGAAGGGTCTCAATACATCATCCATCAACCTCATGAAAGTTGTTGGTGCATTTGTTAAGCCAAAGGGCATGAGAAACCATTCAAAGAGACCTTCTTTAGATTTGAAAGTTGTCTTCGATACATCGGTTGGCTTGATGGGAACTTGGTGGTAGCCATATTTTAGGTCAATCTTGCTGAAGAAATTTCGCCCCTTGAGTTGGTCAAGAAGGTCATCAATTTGGGGAATCATGTATCGATTCCTGAGTGTGATTTTGTTTAATGCTCTGTAATCAATGTAGAGTCGCCAAGTATCATATTTCTTCTGAACTAGTACAATCAAGCTTCTGCAAGGGGAGGAGTTGGGTCTGAAGTAGCTATTATATAGGACACTTGATTTCATCATTTTCCATCAACGAGCGACGATATATTGTCCATTAGGCAGAGGTGCACTGGGGATTAGATAAATTGGATTCTTGACTTGGTAGTGCATTGATACCATGGTGGGTGAGGAGAAGATGTCTATGTACTCTTCCATGATCCCATCCACATGCTTCTGCTGCAAAGAGATGATTTATGTAGAGGCCACAGATGTGGCAATGATCTTCTGCTTACTATGAGCACAGATCACAAAGAAGACAAACTTCCTAGTCCGTGAAATTACCTTACTGCATTTCTTAACATAGATTAAAGAAATAGTGGTAGGTGGTGCTACCTTTGATATCCTGTATAATTTTCTACCTGAAGTAATAATAATAGTGTGGGGTCTATACTCATAAGACTCACGTCGCTTCCAAAAATATGGTTTTCCTAAAAGAACATCACAAACTTCAAGGGGAGAAATATCAAAAAATATCTCATCTTTGAAGGGATTGATGCCGTAGGGAAGACGAAACTATTGGTTGACGCAAAGATCTCTTCCTTGACGAAGCCAACCCATGGTGTAGGGATGTGAGTGTGGTGTCGTCAAGAGGTCTAGCTACTTGACGACCTATGATGATATCAGTTTCTTCTGAATTCCTCCATCGACAATGAAATTAAGTGGAGCTGCCTTTACCCACATATATGAGTGAAAGAGGCATTCCCCTTCCTCTGGTTCTTCTCGTTTGCTTGGATAGACTTTGGTGGTAGTGACAATGGCTCTAGTTTCGGCATTGATAATCTGCTTCCCTTGTTTTGGATTTGATTTAGAGTCAAAATCTTCTTCTGACTCGGAAGTGTTCAACTCAACCATCAGTGACTTCTTGGAGTGGCATTCTTCGGTGTTGTGCCAAGGGATTTTATGGTATTCACACCATTTTCCCGTGTCCTTCTTTGAATTCTCATTACCCTTCTTATGTTGTGGCTTGGACTAGTTTTCCTCTGAGTGGAAATTTTTTCTATGTCCCTTTTTTGGTGGGTTGAGGTCGCCTTTTCCCTGCTTTTACTATGAATATTTTGCAGATCTAATCTCTCGCCTCTTTTACTTAAAATTTTTCTCGATCTTGACAACATATCTATAAGTTGTACCCAATGATGCGATGTCCAAAAACTCCATTTATTTTTGAATGTATGTTGTAGGTGAATCCCCCTGTGGACAAGTGGATTCCCTCTTGGTCTCTAGACTCCTAAGGCCAAGACAAAAAAGTGCTTAA
>ML912871.1:0-10752 GCA_009831015.1 Picea engelmannii
AAAAAAAGTATTATAATAATAATATTCAACCTTAAAAAGGACAAAAGAATCATCGTATTAAAAGGATCGAATAAGTTTTTACATCCACATAAAGACGTTAAGGTTTTTATACAGTGAAAAAAGCGTACACTTTAAATAAAGTTTCAAATTAGTTTTAAGATATACAAAAATTGAAAAGAAAAGGAAGGTATTATAGAAGGGACTCAAAAAGTTATTGAAGAGGTTATTGAATCATACCTAGAAGGTTATAAAAAAAGTGAAAGGAGAAGTTAAAAAGGAAGAAGAAACTTATATTAAAAAGGCAAGTGCCCATTAAAATTAAAAAGGGCCAAAGCAAAAAAAATTATAAATTATTATATATATATATATATATATATATATATATATATATATAATTTCAAGTCCACTAAATCAAAAGGAAAAGATATTGAAGGGTATTATTTAATCTTTCCGAAAACAAAAAGGGGTTATCGTAAATTATGGACGAGACAAAAATGGATAATTCTAAAATGACAACAGGAAAATTTACTTATGAAGGTTATCCAATTTTATGTTACGGGTTTTTGACATTAAAGGGGAGTATTCAAGGAAGAGAGGTTAACATCGTTATCAACTTGGACCATAACGCAAATTACATGAATATTGACTTGGCAAATCAATTATTAATTCCAGAGCCGAACATAATTGAAAGGAAGATTATTTTTTAATTAAGGAGTTACAAGTGACGATTGATGATCAACTTGGACCATAACGCAAATTACATGAATATTGACTTGGCAAATCAATTATTAATTCCAGAGTCGAACATAATTGAAAAGGAAGATTATTTTTTAATTAAGGAGTTACAAGTGATGATTGATGAATATGAGTATATATCTCAATTCTATGTTACAACTATGTATAAAGAAGAAATTGACATCGCCATCAGGTTACCCTAGTTTAAAAATCTAGGTACCTTCATCTTAAACATGGAGAAAAAGTTTGTGACATTTCCCCATAAAAAGAAGATGATGACATTTCAGGACACTACTATGAGGTCAAAATCAATAATAGCTTCATCAAAAGACTTTAAAGATATCTCGAAGGTGATCCTTCAAGAAAATCAAAAGTCAATATCAAGGATGCAAAAAGAATTTGACGAAGTTATCAAGGATAAAAACGAAAAAAATTCTCGTTTAAAAGACCACAATCAAAAACTACTTACACGGATCAAGAAATCAAAAGGAAACTATGCATTCAGAAGTTGGAACAAGAGAATCAAGATCTTGAGAAGAACCTATTAGAAAAAAATGAAGAAAATTCTCATTTGAAGAACTTTAATCAAGGATTGTTAGAACAAATCAGAAAGTTGAAAGAAAAAAAAACTTCAAAATCCAGACATTAAAGAGGTCGTCAAATCAGATAATGAAGAAAATTCACGTCTAAAAAATCATAACCAAAACCTATTGATGCAAATAAAAAAACTTAAGAATGATAAGAATTCTCTGGAAAACAAGTTAGAACTACTTATAGAAAAGGAAGCAACAAAGTTTTCAAATGAACAAATCCAAGTTATGGAAAATGGAACAATTACAAATCCAATTCATGTCACAGCTCAAGAAGTTGCAAGGTCAATTAAAAAAAAGACAATGTCAGATGTTGGAGTACAAACGATGGAAGATCCAAGTGTACTTATTAATCGAAATTTATCCATTAACAAGGAAACATTGGTGCGTGAAGAAAATCATATATCAAAATCAAACCAAGAAAACGTTACAGGTATGATAAAGGAAAATCATGTTATAAAAACTCCTTATCGACATCCAAATCATAAGAGCAAATATCTTAACCAGTTAGAATATCAATATCATTCAGGGTGGGAACGACTAACTTATAATCCGAAAATATTGATACCATCGCAATTCAGTCTCATGATAACCATTCATCGTGGAAGAGCAACATTCCACACAAGATTGAATTAGGATGGTCTGATCCTTTCACAATTCGACAGTTATGTTCGACTCTTCGTTATTCATATCATCTCGTATAGTCTCTTGACCACACCAAAAACAGAGAATCATGCGAAGACATTGTGAGCTAGAACAAAGACGCAAGCCTCTCCGTAAACATGGTTTGAGGACAAAGCATTTCTAAAGGGGAAGGCTATGTAATGAACATAAATATATAAAATATATAGATATAAATAAATAAACATTAAATAATAACAATTAATACATCATAATGAAAAGACATGTCTATTAATGAAAGGGCACCCCTACGTGGGTATATATGGCCCTCATTGTCATTGTAATCAATCATATCTTTATTATATATTTTACTCTATAATATTATTTCATCCTAAATGGATTACCTTATTATATCCTACTTAAATTGGATATTTTTATAATTGTCAAACAAGTAAGTTTGTCACACTTCCTCAAAAGGGAAGTGCTCTCATCCCTCTAAAGGGGGGGCACCCAAATCCTCAAGTAAGCAATGAAATTAGTCTCCTAGAATTGTAGGGGATTGGGGAGCAAGGATAAGAAAGAAGCAATGGGCAAGATAATTTGAATTGAAAAGCCTCAAATTCTTCTAATCCAGTAGACTAAAATGAAAGTGCAAGAAGCCCTTCAAGACATGCAACAAATATGGGGAAAACATACAAGCATAACGATTAGTGCAAGAGGAGACTCTAGGGGCATATGCACTCTCTGGAATTCAGACTTATTTCAAGTGAAGAGCAGGCATGAAGTTGCCCACTGGTTAAGGGTTAATCTAGTGCATCTTCTTTCAGGTAAGATCTTTCCCATCATAAATGTTTATATTCCTAATAACTATTGGGAGAAATCGGAATGTTGGGAGTCTCTCTTGGACATAAGGGACTCTGGGTTTCATCAGAATTGTATTATTGTTGGAGATTTCAATACTACCATGCATTTAAGTGAGAAAAAAGGAGGCTTTATCGTAAGAGATCTGTCTAGGGAAAAAATGGAGGACCTCATCTCCACTTTGGATCTGTTTGATGTACAACCAAGCATAGGAAAATTCACTTGGAATAATAGAAGAGCAGGACCAGGTCATATAAGGCTAGATCGTTTCCTTATTCATAGCTCCCTTATGTCCCTTCTCGATGAGATCTCCTCTTTTATAATCCCTTGGGCTAGCTCTGACCACCAACCCATTTCTCTCACCTTCACAAAAGAAGAAAACTTGGGGCCTATCCCCTTTCAATTTAACCCTCTTTGGTTGGAGAATTCTGAGTTTTTCCCTATGGTTTCAAAAGCTTGGTGCCGGTGGATTGTTGGGTCCAATGTACACATTTGGGAGCAAAAGCTCAAACGGGTAAAAGTTGTTATAAAGGATTGGGTCAAGTCCTCAATAAAGAACCCGCACGCGGAGGTTGAAAATTGCAAGAGACAACTATAGGAAATACAAGACAGGTTGGAATCTGGATAATACAGAAGTCAATATAGACTCTCTTCAAGAGGAACAATCAGTATATCAAAAATATGTAAAATCCCTTAAGGATGAGGAAATCTTATGGAGGTTAAAATCTAGATCTTTGTGGCTGTAGGCAGGGGGAAAAAACACAACATTCTTTGACAAGCAGGCTAAGGTAAGGCAATGGCACAATAAGGTTGAGGAAATTAAGCTACAATCTGGGGAAGTTATAACTTCTTTTGAGGAAATTAAACAAGTTGTTTCTGTTCACTTTGAACATTTATATACAAAAGAGGGTGAGTGGAACAATGACTTGTGCAGTCAATTTATCTCCCACATCCCATCTCTAATAAAAGAAGAAGATAACTTGGAATTGAATAAATCAGTCTCAGAAGAGGAGATTTTTTATGCAATAAAACAGTTCAACCCGGATAAAGCACCTGGCCAGGAAGGTTTCATCGTTCATTTTTATATAAGATGTTAGTCCATCATCAAATTTGATTTCATCAGGATGATTCGCTATGTGCACAGATCCTCTCGTACGGGAGGTGCAACCAATTCATCATTTCTGGCTCTTATCGCAAAGGAAAAGAATGCTTTCTCCTTTGGCAAATTCCGTCCCATTTTCCTTTGTAATGTATCGTATAAAATTATGGCTAAAATTATTGCAAATAGGTTGAAGCTCTTTCTAACTCATCTTATTCTTTCAAATCAAGGGGGCTTTGTGGAAAAGCGACAAATCTGGGATAATATAATTCTGGTCCAGGAGGCGATTCACTCATGCTTCACAAATGGGGAAAAAGGTATGATTATTAAAATTGATATGGAAAATGCTTTTGACCAAGT
Source organism: Picea engelmannii (assembly GCA_009831015.1). Taxonomy (NCBI): domain Eukaryota; kingdom Viridiplantae; phylum Streptophyta; class Pinopsida; order Pinales; family Pinaceae; genus Picea; species Picea engelmannii. Next base: position 4,267 of record ML912871.1, read on the forward strand.
TAAACATAGGTTTTTAAATGCAATGCTGAAAAAATTTGGCTTTAATCAATCCTTTATATCCTGGATTGGTTCTTGCATTAAAAATCCTTGGATTACTCCGTTGATTAATGGAAGACCAACGCCTTTTTTCAAAACCTCTAGAGGCTTAAGGCAAGGATGCCCTCTTTTTCCCATGTTACATGTTCTTATGGCAGAAGCATTAAATAGAATATTAGAGCAAGAACAAATTTTTGGAAGCATTCCAAGGCTTAGAATTGCCAGAGGTGTCAAAAGAAAAAATCATCTCCAATTTGCTAATGATACCCTGCTTAAAGGAGGAGCTTCAAAAATAATTGCTCGTCGATTCAAGCTTGTTTTGGACCAATATCCGTTGATCTCAGGAGGCTCAATCAACAAAACCAAAAGCCAAACTTGTGCTTGGAATGTAAATGTCAATACTCTAATGGGTATAGCTCATATTCTTCAATTTCATTTCTCAGTTGATTGGAAATTTTTCAAGTACATGGGAATGCCAATCAGCTTGAAATCAATTCCAAGGAAAGCATGGCAATCCATATTGTAGAAAATAAAAGATCAGTTTGAAATATGGGGAGCGGTTTGGTTGAACCCAGCAGGTAGAGTGGTGCTTGTTAAAATTGTTCTAGCCTCATTTCCGATTTTTCAATTTTTTGCATTATTGGCACCAGTTGGTATTAAGAAGGCTACGACTCAAGTAATCCGAAAATTCTTATGGCAAGGTGGTAAATCTAACTCAAAGAAATTTCATTTGGTAAGTTGGAGTTTAGTATGCTCTCCTAAAGACAGTGGGGGACTTGGGGTCAGAGACCCAGAGTTGGTAAATATTGCCTTGGGCTCAAAACTTCTCTAGAGATTAGTGACAGGTGAAAATGAAAGGTGGAAGAGAGCCTTGTATCAAAATTATTTATCAAGGGATAGAAGGAGATGTTTAGACACTATTCCAGAAAGGCAAGTTGGTTCGCCTATTTGGAAATTGCTAAGGGCCTCTTTGCCTTATTTTCAGGAATCTCTTTTATGGATCCCGAGGAATGGGAAGAATATCAATCTTTGGGATGGTCATTTTATTGGCTCAAATCCCTTAAGAGATGATCTTTCTTTGGGGCCTTTTCGGCAATGGCTCTTAAGCCAACGCAAATCTTTTGTTTATGAAATATCGGCTTGGCAATCTAATGGAGTTTGGATGGGGTGGGATTTGGGGCCAATCCTTCCTCATCTAACGCAGCTTGCTCAATCCTTCCTCCTCTCTCTTAAAGGAGCAGCCCCGATCCATCTACAACGATAGTCGAGGATGGGGAAAGAATGGTTATTCGGTGAAGGAAGGATACAAGGATTTGCTTAGGTGACTATCGCTCCTTGAAAAATCAAACATGTGGTGAAATGTATGGAACAATGATGAGCTTCCAAAAATCAATATTTTTTGTTGGATTCTTGCTCAAAACAAATTGTTAACAAGAGAGAATCTGAGCAAAAGAGGTTTTAAGGGACCCTTTGGATGTGAACTATGTAGACAAGTGCTAGAATCGTCTCAACATCTATTCCTTGAATGAGAATACTCAAAATAGGTTTGGCATCTGTTGTTTTCGGAATTGTATCATAAAATATATTAGCCTTCATCATGTAAGTCCTTGGTAGGAAAGTGGGGATCTACATATCAAGGCTCCTTTTATGGGAAATTTGTGTTTCAACGAACGTGGAAAGCATCTTCCAAATATGTTTGTCGGCATCTGTGGTTGGCTAGAAATAAAGCCATATTCAAAAATAAGCTCCTCCCTCCATCTTCTGTAGCTCATGCGATGGGGCAATTGTTCAAATATTTGAATACTAAGAGAATCAGAGTGGAAAATATTCAGCAATTGGATAAGGAGGAAGACATTTGGATGGCCAAATTCAATATCCAAGTGACAATTTCTACTAAGATTTCTCAAAGATCATTCTGGCAGCTTCGGGTATCAGTGAAGGAGTTTCGCAATTGGCTTTCTTCCCAGTCAGGATATACTCTATGTTTTGATGGGGCGTCAAAAGGAAACCCAGGGGAGGCAGGTGTGGGGCGTGTTGTATGGCCCTAGAGGAAATAAAGAACTGGATTTCTATTGGAATCTAGGTATTACTACAAACAATATTGTTGAAGCTTGTGCAGTTTACCAGGGGGTTCAATTAGCTCATCAAAAGCAGATCACGCAGCTGAATATAGTGGGAGATTCCAAAATTACCATTCGATATTTTATTATTGATTCCAATCCAAAGGAGATCAAGATAAAATGTCTCATCGAGAGGATCCGGCTCTCTTTATCAAGTATCTCGGTCCAGTTTTTCCACATCCTTAGAGAAAATAACAAGGCAACAAATGAAATGGCTAATAGAGCCATTGGTTTAGCCCCACGTTCCTTGGGAATCTGTGGGAAAGTAAGACATGTAATTCCCCCCTAATGATAGGGGCTAGGAAAATGGGTAGGGCCCTTGGGGCCCACGTAAGGGACGCTTGGAAGGAAGCRTGYGGYAGGCTCATGMAAAAGGAGTATACACATCTCCTCATCATTTCAAATCCTTGACTGGACARCCTCTAGTTTCTTCTACTCATGGCAAAGGTTTGGYAGCCATTAACTCGGAGTATGAAGTTGGTGAAGATACGAAATGTCGCATGTGGAAGGTGTACCARGCCCTATGGGAATTTAAGGGATGYAGTACGTCTAAAGATTCAACCTGATTCTTGTTTGATGGAATTGACGACGGATGGGTATAAAGCAATGATGCAAAGTAATGCCTAGGTGATGGAAGTACAGGCCATGAAGGGGAAATTAGTTTATGAGGYCAGATGGAATGTAATACTGCACAATGATGTCATAGTCAATTGTGCTTGTGATAATGYGAAGGCAGGCGATACATGCATTCTTTGGAATTGGTYTGGCTMTAAAACTTTTCAAGCCGGGCTTGCATCCTCATTTTCCATTTGGGTTGGCAATATTCTAAGGAGGGTTGGTTCTCAGGAGAGCAAATTCCTTCGTTTTCCTTGGCAATTCTCGTCATCCCTAGGTTGCAGTTTGGTGCRTGTCAARTTTGAAGGCATCTTGGTAATTGCAGTATGTATACTCTTGAATTCGGCTGGAAGAACAGATAAACTTGTYGGGTTTGTCGCTTTAATTCTCATTCGGGTCGRTAATATCCTAACAATCAACATAGGAGGTTTGTGGGTCTGTCCTTTCTCTCAACATTCCTAGCATATTACGTTGTTTATGGGCTACATACGGGTGCGTGGAAAGTCTGAAGGTAGTTTGGTAAGTTGTGCAGTGGTCAACACTCAATCTAGTTCTTGTTTAAATTTCCTGGGCATGGCGAATGTATTGGAAGCTGGTAAAGGAAGTCCGGCACAGGCAAAGGAAATGGCGGAGGACAACTTTACCGCAATTCAAAAATTGATCATTAAGGTCAATGCTCTCAGTTCTATGGTATCATTTTCTTTAGAAACGTTGGCTCAACATCGGGTGTTAATAGGGCAGCTATAAGACGAGGTGGACTACCTATGAAGGCATGGGGAATCTCTGCAGCAATAATTGGACCAGAGGGAGGCAATGCTAGAGTCATCAGCCCAGGCTATGGATTCGAGTTGTTCTCACAGGCAGGAGGGGAAGAGGATGAGGAATGGCGAACCTAAACATAGCAGTGACACCTCCAACTGACGAAGTACTAAAAAAAGAAGAGGTCTAGAATGTTCAATTTTCAATATAGATATGTTTTGTTTTTTTGTAAGAATTCTCGGTGTTTTTTATCAGATATATTCCATGCAATATAGAAATAGAACCATGCTACTATGGAATTGTAGGAAGGGATTAGAGACTTGGACAATAGTTGGACTATTGGAACTGGATTTTTGCTTTGTTTTCCAGTCTCATGCTCTTGTACTTAGAAGCCTTGGTTGCACCCTCTTTAATGAATTAAATTTCCCAGTCCTTGTGAAAAAAAAATCATATATACAACAATATTAACGACGACAAATTATACTAAAATTTTAAACTAAATCATAAAAAAGAAAATATATTATCATATAAATAACAATTATAAATTGTTATTTTTTTATGAAATACACATTACATTTAAAATTATGAAAAAACAAATTAATATGAAAATGAAATTAGATAGGTGACTCCATTTAACTTTCACAACTATTTTACTAGTAAAATGCATGGCTTCGGGAGGGCGTGGCTAAGGACTTAATACAACTATATCTAAGGAATATGCTTTTTGTATCTATTAGTATTTCATATTTAATATTTGATTAGAAAGTCACGTAAAAAAGCGACAATTGTTAACAAATATAATTTTCTCCTCGTTACTAAATCCAAATCTAGTACCTTCATCGTAATAATATAATCCAAATCCAATAATAATCAAATAAATGTTTTAAAAAGATCAAGAGGAATTCAATAATTATATTTAAACAATAATAATAATAACAAAAATATTTATATAAAAGAAAAATCAAAGACCGCATGCATGAAACATCAAAGACCTAAATCAAAATATCCTAATTGGGTCATATATCCCCCACATGCCCAGTTCTCCAATCATATCTCTTAGCAAAACCCATGCGCCTTTTTATCACTATGCAAACTAATTTGTCTTGATAATGCAAAAGCCTTCAAGCAATATGCATGTATGTTCTACCCGAAACATTAACAAGGTTCTGCAAGCAAACAAATCTGCTTTCTGATTCAAATTGAACCAAACATTAACATAAATTTATGAGGGATTAAGATCTTAGTTAAAGACATCACATAATTTTTATGAAGAATACCTTAGAAGGGAGACTTCATGGACGATTTATGCAAATGGGCAAATCCTCCATCTTGAGAGAAAATCAAACATACCTAGTCTATAGCTCTGGATATGTTTTGAATTATATATGTCTATACATACAGAATTAATAAATAATTAAAGAATTTGTGCAAGAGCGATGCTTATAACAAATTGAACATAATCACAAAAAAGTTGAAACCAACTCTGCAGAATCTGTAAACATGACTTTTGGAGCCCTAGGCCTTTCTCCCTATTACCTTATTCTTTATTTAACTTTTGAGTGCTTGGATAGAATCTTCCCTTTGTTAGAACGCGAATGTTGATGGTTGTTTGGCACTTGCCCATTCAACCGCATGTAGTCGGTTCCCCAATCTTTTCTTAACTGCGGCAGTGCCAAAAGCTTCCCAACCAATGCCACGAGTCTTCGTGAATAATATTGTGGTCATCTCATAGGGGTTCTATGAAGGTTTCTCATTGAATTAAACATCATGGTCGCATTATACCAATTTTTTTCCCAGTAAGATTGGTATTTGAAAAACAATTTTTTCATAAAAAATCATGGTTTTGGTAATGCAATTAAACGTATTCAATGATAGTTTACTATAAATATTGACCAAACCATATTTGGCAGACAGAATGCCACTTCACAGAGATCTTGGCCTTCAAATTCCAACACTGATACTGTGCTTTTGAGATTGAGCCACCTGTCACCTGNTGCAATTAAACGTATTCAATGATAGTTTACTATAAATATTGACCAAACCATATTTGGCAGACAGAATGCCACTTCACAGAGATCTTGGCCTTCAAATTCCAACACTGATACTGTGCTTTTGAGATTGAGCCACCTGTCACCTGTACATGTTCTCTACCACTGAAATTATATGCCAATTGGAAGTTTCTAAAAAGCTTTGTGTGAAGCTTGAGCCACCTGTCACATGTACAAGTTCTCTACGAAATGTCTACCACTGAAATTATATGCCAATTGGAATTTTCTAAATTGTTTTGTGTGAAGCTTGAACCACCTATCACCTGTGCATGTTCTCTATGAAATGTCTACCATACTATACTTTGATTGTTTGTTCTCTACGGAATGTTTACAATACTAATAATTATTCTCTACAGTAATACTAATACTCTCCTCCTCGTTGTTGTTGTTGCATATTTCATACCTGCAAGCGCTCTGTTAACTTGCCCAACGATCACATCATTTAAGCTTCCCTCGGGCCATCCATGGACCCTCTCACAGTCCTCCGCGACTACTCAACTCGTGGCGAGGTGGAGAGAATAAGTCGCCTCCCTGGCTCCCCCGACGAATTCCTCTTCGGGGACAAATACTACTTACCTGCACCATTGAAACTACCTACAGAGCCAAGCAAGGGAGCCTCTACACCCTCGAATCCCTCCTTTTCTTCCTCAACAACTCCCACCTCAAGCACAAGGATTACCTCAAGCAAGCCCGTGCTCACAATCTCTAGATTGTCTCCTTACCCAATCGGAAACCACTATTGGACTACCAATCCCTTCCAAACCCTATTGAATATGTATAATGTGAAGGAATTTGTGTTGAAATATTGTAACTGCAAAGAGTATTCTATTTATTATTGAGTTATTATTCATTAGATCAATCCCCTTTTGTGGATTGATCATGTCGGGCATTGTAATTGACCAAATCCC
>WSFP011571700.1:0-10740 GCA_009831015.1 Picea engelmannii
GTTCTATGAAACGTACGAATCCAAGTGACACATGGCACATCATACATGGGTCCACATCACCTTGGGTGATGTCAACGTGCCACGTCACCCCAGACTCATAGCCTTCCAAGCCCTTCGATCTCACGGTCAAGGTGCATCCACGTAACCCTTGGATCTATGGCCTTCGTTACTTTGTAACTTCGGCATTCGAGGAATTTGTTGTGTGGTTCCCCCCTTGCTCCCGGAGTGGTCATTGTCGGGTTGACCATGGCCTAGATCTAATGGTCAGGGGAGATCCTGAAGGGTCCCTAGATCTACAACCCTCGTCAATTCGCAGCTCCGACCTTCGGAGGTTTCGGTGCCATGGTCGCTCCTCTCTCCCGAAGCAAGACTCCATCAAAGTACTATACGTGAGCCCCTCTACTAGTTGATATGACGGGTAAGAGGGATTCTCAATGAACTCCCCAGATCCACGGCTCTCCTCACTTCCTAACTCCAATGTTTTCTATAACGTCTGTGTTCCCCCGAAGTAGGACTTCGTCGGACTTACCTCGGCGTAGATCCAACGGCCCAAGGGAATCTCGAATACCCTTAGATCTGTGGCTCGCATTACCTTGTGATTGATTAATGGATCAAGGTTTAACGGTGGGGCAGGTTTATCTGGCACAGTTAGGGAGACTGCTAGGCATCGATCAACCTCGTGGGTAACTGTAACAATCAGTTGTCTTTGGACGGTTTACAAATGGTAAGGTCGAAACACTCTGGAGCTCCGAACTCCTGGAGTTCCGAAGCTAGAAAGACTTAGCTCCTTTCGAGCCTAGCACAAGGTTCCCAGACCTTAATCACATGGGTCCTTCGAAAACTCTCATGGGCTACGCGCTAATCTCTTAGCCGTGAATTGGTTAAGGATACGGGCATGAGCCCTTGGTCACACGAGTGAAAGGTCTGAAGGAGGAAACCTCCTTCCATAGTGATTGAACTTAGTATTTCCACGAAGGTAGATTCTAGAGGTCGGCGGGACTTAAGCATCCCAATAAATCCTTCCTTGACACTCTTGAAGACTTACGTCTCGTAACTCTTCTAACTGCTAAGTTGAGGCAAGCAAAAGACCATTCAAAAGTACAGGTTCACAGAGAGACAATACATATTTCTACCTTAACCATTCAATATAGAACGCAGTCATAGACATATAAATATATTCAATCATCCTTTCAATTTCAATACACAAAGTATGAAAATACTTATCAAAAAAACTGAATTCATGGAGCGATTGTTGAAAGGGGTGCATGTTTCCACCCAACCATGGGCACAACCACTCCTAAACGGATTTTTCGTTAGCCACCCCCAAGCTAGACCATGATTCTATGAGAGAGACTCTTTCTTCTTACTCAGCAATAGTCAAAGACGGAGGTTACTCTCCTCCTCCCATGGGATCTTGGCCACCAGTTTTCTTTGTACCAAGCAAGGAGGTCTTCAAAAGTACTTCCACGGTCACTCGTCAGCCCCATTTATCATCTTGGAACGAAAACCCTGCGAACATCTCCTTGCACCCAGAACGAGTTTATTTCTCATTTCTTCTTCGAACCAGTGAGCTACAATTGCTCTTTTTTCTTTTCGAGATTGGTCTTTCGACTCTGCTTTTTCGTAGATCTGTCTTTGCCCATGAATTACCTCTTTTCTTGCCTTCCTCAGCAAGGTTTCGTGGGTTTGAATCCCCAACTCGTGGCCAGGTCTGGAATTCTTCTAGATGGGTACTCTGCCCCATCTTCTCATTAACTCTTAAGGAGGACTCTTCCAGCTACCAGCTTGACTGGTAATTCATTTTTGGGTCAGAGGATTGTTTTTGGTCTAATTCATTAAATCCAGTAAGGTACTAGTTTGGTGGGGATTCATCTCAACCATTTTTTGTTACCCTCACCATCTCTCTCACAGCACCATGGTCTATCTTGGCAAACCCTCCTTTCAACAGTTATGCAACACTTTCCATTTTCTATTTATAACATGAAATACATACATTACCTTTTATAACAAAAGGTTCATCAAATCCATCATTCACACATATTTAGTCTACCATAGTCTTTCGGAAAGTTATAGTTATATTTACAAACTGGGGAAATGGGGGTGTTAGAATCCCCTCCACCTTAAAGGAACATCATCATCAATGTTCTATTTGTCGATGTGATCTATATGTACAAAAGTAAACAAAAATGGGTATGCATGTTTCATGGAATCCTCCATTTCCCATGTAGCTTCATCTAGACCAAAGTGTTTCCACTGCACCATGACTTGTGCAATGGTTTTGTTCCTGAGTGGAGTTTCCTTCATGTCTATTATGTATTGTAGTACTGACAGGAGTTCTCCCTATGGTTCCACATGAATCACAAACCAATCAATTATATGGTTAGAATCATGTACATATTTCTTCAATAACGAAACATTGAAAACATTATGTGCCTTCACTGTGGGAGGAAGTGCTAGTGTTGTGAGTGGGAAATCCCTCTATGGACTAGCATCTAGGGTTAAATTATGCATGCAGAAAAGACCTAAAGAATCCTATTTTCTACCGTCGTCTCAAACCCAATCCCCATTATTATTAAGCAAATACGTAGTTTAAAAGTGAGTGTACCTTATTTCGGGCATTTGATATCGATCATTCTTCACACTTGATTGCTCCTTGATTGCAGCTCTCCTCTATGGCTGACCTGCATTCATACAAGATACACAACAAACTCTACATGTATTTGATCTAAATATTAATAGGTTAGAGATTCAAACATGTATGCAATAAACTATGAACACCTCATATGGCGGGACGGGAAAAATACTTCTTTATTACCAACTTTAATAAATCAACTTACAATGTCGACGCTGGCCACTACTCCACGAACCTAGTCCTGGGATCCTCTTCAACTGTCCTCCAACTTCTTTGCTCTTTATCTCTTCTTGCACAAGGATGGCTAAAGGGTTGGGACAAAGGGAATGTGAAAATAGGTATAGTTTCTTTACTATGATTCTCCTCTTCCAAATGGGACCCCTAACCCTTCTTTTATAGGCTAGAAGAAGCTAGGTATTTGGTCGAACCCTCGGCCATGCATGGCCGGAAGGTTTAGTTAACTGACCCAAAAATGTGTGTTACATCGACAACTTTCCTTTTTTCGTGCTTTTGTAGGTACACGTGGGTTGTTTTAGGTCAGCTAGCATGTACATGCGTCCAGTAATAGAGTAGGGCACGTGGGCCTTTATAAAAGAGGTTTTTAAGAAGAGTTGTTTAGGAGTTGTTCAGCAGTGTTTTGGAAAAGAAGGAATCCGAGATGGCCTGATGCCAGGTAAGCATGTCTGGTGCAAATTAGGGTTATAACAGCTAGCCTATATGCTACCGACCCCACTCTATCCAAGATTTCAAAGGGTCCACAATACCGAGGTGCCAGCTTGGCATAAGCTCCCATTTTCAAGGAGCTTCTCCTAGGTCTAACTCGGAGATACACATGATCCCATGTTTTGAACTCTCTAGGAGTCATATTTTTGTCTGCATATCTTTTCTGTCTATCCTGAGCCATGTTCAGATTCTTCTTTATTTGAACTATTTGGTGTTCCATTTCTTTCAACATATCTGGCCTGATTGTGATTTTGTCCACTGGGTTATCCCAGTTGATTGGAATCTTGCATTGTCTACCATAGAGGGCCTCAAATGGACTCATATTTAAGGACTCTTGATAGCCATTGTTGTAGGAAAAATCTAACAGTGGTAGGTAGTCTTCCCACTTCTTAGGTTGATGCATTTCATGCATCCTTAACATGTCTTCTAACGCTTAGTTATCCTCTTTGTCTATCCATCAGTTTGAAGGTGATATGTTATACTAAATAGCAATTTGGTTTCAAAACGAACAAACAGTGATCTCCAGAAGCTTGAAGTAAATTTTGTATCTCTGTCAGAGACGATCTCCTTAGGCATACCATGTAGTCTAAATATTTCTTTCATGAAAATACTAGCAATATCTATTGCCTTGCAAGTTGACTTGACAGGAACAAAGTGAGAATCATTGCTCAATTTGACCGCCACTACCATGATGGCGTCATTCTATTTGGTCGATTTTGGTAATCTTGTGATGAAATTCATGGAGATGGTTTCTCATTTTCATTTTGGGATTGTAGGGTCTGTAACAACTCTGCTAGATGTCGATGTTCTTCCTTAACTTGCTGACATTCTAGACATTTAGCTAAGTAATCAGCTATGTCCTTTTTCAGTCTAGGCCAATAAAATAGTTTCCTAGTGGTTGTGATCTTCTGATAACTAGGATGACCAGTATATGGTATTTTGTGTACTTCACCCATCATGAACCTCTTCAAGTCGTCACATTTTGGGATATACAACCTACCTTTATAAGTTAGTAGGCCATGATTTAACAATTGATAACCCTCATACCTCAGCCCCGTTGGCTCTTGCTGTAAGTATGATTTCACAGTCTTGAAAAGTCCATTTGTTTCTTGTGCATTTTTTACTCTTTCCTTGATGTCTGTTTCACAGGCGCTTACAGCTGCCAAGTGAATCACTCTCATACTTCTTTTAAGGGCATCAACCACCTTATTTTATTTTCCTTTGATATGTTTGATTTCAAAATCAAACTCACTAAGGACAACCATCCATCTAGATTGTCTAGCATTAAGTTTTGGTTGATCAAACAAATATCTCAACCCACTATGGTTTTTCATAAACAAAAATATCCTACCTATGAAGTAATGCCTCCACATTTTTAAAGCATGTACTATGGAAGCCAATTCTAGATCATGGGTCACATAACTGATTTCATGCTCATTCAATTTTCTGGATTCGTAGCAAATTACATGTTCTTCTTGCATAAGGATTCCTCTGAGTCCTTCCTTGCAGGCATCTGTACACACACGGAATTCCTTGTTTGGGTCTGCAATCTTTAGCACATGTGCATTGGTTAAAAGGTATTTCAACTCCTGGAATCTCTCTCCACATTCTTATGTCCAAAGGAATTTAACTCCCTTTTTCTGAAGGGAGGTGATTGGAAAACCAATCTTGGAAAATCCTTTTATGAACCTCCTATAGTATCCTGCGAGACCCATAAAGGATCTGATATCATAGACATCCTTTGGGGTAGGCCAATCTATAATGGCTTTGATATTTTCAGGGTCAATTGCCACTCCTTCAGAAATAACATGGCCTAAGTAATGGACTTGTTTCGGGAAAACGTCACACTTACTAAACTTAGGATGGAGTTGATGTTCTCTTAGTACTTGAAGCACTAGCTTGAGATGTTATTCATGCTCTTCCCTATTCTTGGAATAGATTAAGATATCATCAATGAAAACCAACATAAATTTTTCTAAGAACTTAATGAGTACATTATTCATTAAGCACATAAAAGTGGTCGATGCATTGGTTAGCCAAAATGGCACCACCACAAATTTATAGTGACCATATCTTGTCCTAAAGGTTTTTTTTTGGATGTCTTCATCCTTAATTTAGACTTGATGGTATCCATACCTCAATTCAATCTTGGAGAAAATTATAGCACCCCTTAATTGGTCGAACAAGTCATCGATCCTTGGCAAGGGATACTTATTCTTAATCGTCATCTTATTGAGTTTCCTATAGTCTATGCACAACCTAAGTGTTCCATCCTTCTTTTTCGCAAACAAGGTTGGTGCTACCCATGGAGACACACTAGGCCGAATGTATCCCTTTTCCATCATCTCCTTTAGTTGTAGTTTAAGCTCAACTAGCTCTGGTGTACTCATTCTATATGGTGTTCTAGACACTGGCACCACTCTTGGTGCAAGTTCTAATGAAAATTCAATATCTCTTCTTGGAGGTAGAACTAGTACCTCTTCTAGAAACACATCTCTATACTCTCTTAATATGGGATGGTCCTCTAGGCTTGGCTTGTTATCCTCATCAGATTCCAACACTTGTATTGCATACAAAGGACATCCTTTTCTGTAATACTTCTTCACTTGAAGGGATAATATTTGTCTCATTGAGACAGTATTTTGAATCCCTTGTATGGTTATCTTTCTCCCTTCTTCATCTTCACATTCCAAAGTTTTATTGTAACAGTCCAAATTCGTTTTATGCATAGCCAACCAATCCATGCCAATCAGCAGGTCATAAGATCCTAAAGGAAGTATGTTTAAGGTTGCTTGAGTGGGTAATACACTCATAATGAATTGGCATGCTGGTATGACCTTTGTTACTTTTGTTTTGGTTCTAGTGGCTAGTTGTACGAGCCATGATTTAACATGTTTAACTTGTTGCAATTTACATGTCTCAACAGCTTGAGAGGCAACATGAATCAAATTAGAACCAGGGTCAATTAAAATGGAAACTAGATGGTTGGAAATCATACCTTCCATCTCCACCACTAAAGCTTGGTGGTCATCTTGTCTATTATCCAATGCTGCATAAATCTATGGCATGCTCCTAGCCACGTCATTGATTGTGGTAGCCTCTTGGACGTTGTAGAACCTCCTATTGTTATGTTTCCTATATGGGCAGTCTCTTAGCATATGTTCTTCTCCAAAACCCCAACATTTCAAGGGTTCTCTCTTTGAGTTATCAGTCTTACTTGAGGCTGCTCCAAAGGGTTTATTTCCACTCTAAGAGGGGAAATTTTTCTGATATACACTTTTAGTAGGAAGGATCATCTTAGAACCTTTCCCATAGTTCTTAAATCTTGAGGGTTTAAACCCTTTTTTCTTGAATCCCGAACTACTTTGCTTCTTCTAGTCCTCACAAGGTTATGTCTTATTCTTGAATTGTTCATATCAATACCTTGCCTTCCGGATAGTGTCTTCTAAGGTCTTTGGCTCATCAAATTCAATTATGTCCCGGAAGGACTGAGGCAATCCACTAATAAATCGTTGCATCTTTACCTTTTCATCTTTGATGTAGGGCACATACCTTATTAGCTCAAGGAATTTGTTAATAAATTCATCTATTGTGAGTTGTCCCAACTTGAGTTCATATAACTCCTTGGTCTTCCCATCAAAGTATTTCTCTAACATATACTTCTTCTTGAAGTATTTCTCAAATTGTTTCCATGACAAGTCCTTCTCATGGATTCCTTTAACATTCCTAAGGTCCTCCCACCAAATGGAGGCCTTTCCATTGAGGTTAAAAATGGCTATCTGAACCTTTAAATTTTCATAGTAGTCATGGACTTTGAAGTACTTCTTCAAGCTAAGAATCCAAACTTCTGCTTCTTCCCCATTCTTAATTTCGCCATCGAAAGTGGGTGGTTTGGCTTTCTTGAACTCTTCAAGTTCACGGCTCTTGGAATGTTTCCTCTTCTTTCCTTTCCTCTGGGAATGTTGTAAATTCTAACCTTGTACAATATCTACTGCAAACTGATATTTAGAAAAGAACAGAAAAGATACAATGGCAAATACAAACATTACACAGATATTTTTCACCTGGAAACCCAAACCGGGAAAACCAACATATATTATATTGATAAATTGTGTTACATTGTTTACAATACAATATACATATAGGAGCCAGCGGCATCCAAAACCCTAACCCAATGACCTGGATTAGTCCAAAACCCTAATTCCTTAACCGGAAATAAAAAACCATCGGCAAAAAACCATGTGCCGAAAAACCACCTAATATCATGTGGTCCCGGAAATATGTCGGCCCGGCGAAAATATGTCGACCCGAAACTGGCGAAAATATGTCGGCCAAAAAAAAAAATTTCGGGGGCGTTGCCCCCGAACCCCCTGCGCGCCCGACGTAGGCGCTCGGACACTACTACTCATAAAAAGAATATAACACATACCCAACAAATGTGAACTAATTTTTCTACTAGAAAACTCATTGGAGTTATCAGTTTCCTCACCAGAGGATTATTTCGATGTGTGTCTCTTGGCTCCATGTTGGGCCTTCTTTAAGGTGCTCCTCTTGGTGTGGCCACTTTCAAGACCATGCTTTCATATCTCGGGTGGACTCTGGGTTTTCTTTGTATGATGTATGTCCACATGATTGGCTGTTAGTCCATGTTGCAGCTACCTTTGTATATATGATAAGCTTTGCAGTAGGACTGCATTAATTCCAGTTTGTTTTTCCTGCTCTTTTATCATCCTTTCATTGTCATCCTTACAACTCTGTAATTCATCCATGAGGCTTATTACAGTTTCATCCAAATATGGATGGGTTTCCACCACCCTCCTTTCATCATATTCTTCCTCTTTATTGTGGGAGATTTCCCCCAATTCATGGTGTGTCACCATCCTTTATGTTGTAGTTTTCCTAGGGTCCACTGACAGTTTGAGTGTTGATAAAACATTGTCCGTTAGTTAATGACCTACTAGTTTATGAATAACACACAGTTCACATTTTTTTCAAAACATATACAACAGCATAAAGTTTTATTCCTCTCTCCAATGGAGATTTAACTAAGCCTCTTAGGAATGGGTTAAGATAGGGTGTCACCCCTAAAAGTTCTCCAATAAGATTTTTTTCAAGTGACTTGTTCATGAGCCCAAGCAGGCCAAGTGTTGTAACCACACTCTGATACCAATTTGTAACACACCTGAACCCTAAGTACCCTTTCTAGGGATCGGGAATCAAAATTTTTCTTACTTTAGTCATCTCGAATCATCTCTTTGAGATCTTCATTCTCTTCTACTCAAAAATATCTCTCTAATGATTATTACTAGTCTCAAAACTGAGCTCTGGATTTCAAGTTATGGCCTCCCGAAGTTCTTCAGTCATTATCAGACATGGGCCATGTGGCTTCCACGTGGCTCGACCTCATTCATACCATCCCCAAGTTCCTACATCCATGGGGAAGGTTCATCCACCATCCAATCCAATGGCAAGACATGGTCTTCATTTAACACATGAACTAGAGGGAAGTTCAACGTTCAACGCTTCGGTGTTGAACATCCCTTCTCCTTTCTACACGCCTATCCTCTAGAGTCTTGAATTCCCAAAGGAGCCTAGAATCTTGCCATGTGGCTCCAACCTTTGGGTCTTTCGGCTTATCCTTGATACTGCACCCGAAACCCCTGAAGTACCGAAGTCCCGAAATCCTGAAGGGTCCACCCTCGCACGTGGTGATGTACTAGACATAGAGGTAAGGACAGGTGGGTCCCACATACTCCACCCACCAAATGGACCAAGTGAGTGGATGTTAGGGTGACACACGGCAATGCAGAGATGACACGCGACCCTTACAATGGGAGACACATGTCACATTTTAATGGGAACATAGGGTCTGTGAAACATACAAATTGAAGTGACACGTGGCACGTTAGACATGGGTCCACATCATCTTGGGTGACATCAGTGTGCCATGTCACCCCAGACTCATATCCTTCCAAGCCCTTTGATATCATGGTCAAGGTGTGTCCACGTAACCCCTGAATCTATAGCCTCAGTTACTTCGTAACTTTGACATTTGGGGAATTTTCGTTATGGTTCCCTCCTTTCTCCTAGAGTGGTCAACATCGGGTTGACCATGGCCTAGATCTAATGGTTAGGGGAGATCCCGAAGGGTCCCTATATCTACGGCCCTCATCACTTCACAAATCCGACCTTCAGAGGTTTCGACATCATGGTTGCTCTTCTCTCCCAAAGAAGGACTTTGTTGAAGTATCGTATGCGGGCCCCTCTACTAGTTGATCAGATAGGTAAGAGGGATTCTGAACGAAATCCCTAGATCCATGACTCTCCTCAATTTGAAACTCTGATGTTTGGGGAGTTTGGTTCTGTAAAATCTCTGTTCCCCCGAAGTAGGACTTCGTTGGACTTACATCAACATAGATCCAACGACCGAGGGGACACCTAACTACCCTCGGATTTGTGGCTCGCATTACCTCATGATTGATGAATGGATCAAGGTTTAACGGTGGGACAATTCTATCTGCCATGGTTAGGGAGACCGCCAGGCGTCGATCAACCTCGTAGGTAACTGTAACAATCAGTATTGTTCAACCGATTTACAAATGGTAAGGTCAAAACACTTTGGAGCTCTAAACTCCCAGAGTTTCGAAGATATAAATACTTAGCTCCTTTCGGACCTAGTGCAGGGTTCCCTGACCTTAATCAAATGGGTCCTTCAAAAACTCCCATGGGCTATGTGCTAATTTATTAGCCATGTATTATTTAAGGATACGAGCATGATCCCTTAGTTACACGAGTGAAAGGTCTGAAGGTGGCTCCCTCCTTCCATAGGGTTTGAAATTAGTATTTCCACGAAGGAATATTCTAGAGGTCAACAGGACTTAAGCATCCCCTTGAATCCTTCCGCGACACTCTTTCATATTTGCGGCCCATAACTCTTCTAACTGTTAAGCCGAGGCAAGCAGAAGACCATTCAAAAGCATGGGTTCACATAGAGACAATACATATTTCTACCTTAATCATTCAATACAAAACTCAGTCATAGACATATAAATATATTTAATCATCCTTTCCATTTCAATACACAGATTATGAAAATACTTATCAGAAAACCAGAATTCGTGAAGAAACTTGATCCAGGTTGATATTGGTGGTCATCCACCTATTCCAACTGGCTCCTCTTGTCAGTTTTTAGTTCAACACCTTCTTCTGTACTTGTTTGTAATTGTGGATTCTACACTTTTGGGGCTATCTGAAGCCCTACAAATATTCCAGGTGGATACTAGTGGCCTCTCACCTAATCCAACTGGCTTATTTTGTATGTTTCATGTCAGCGCATATTGTTGTACTTCTAGGGCCATTTTGGAGCCCTAAACAGTGTTTTTATG
>WSFP011571707.1:0-10200 GCA_009831015.1 Picea engelmannii
CCCTAGGCAAACGCGGGCTGTCCAGGGACAGCCCGCGGGTACCCCCCGCGTGATGAAAAACCTAATATAAACAAGTACTGATGCCCTAATTTTTGCTTTGTGGTGTTGGCAGGATGTATTTTCAGTGGAGGGAGAGAGAGCACAAGGCCGCCAATGAGTTAGTGGCCGCAGATCCGAACGTCATGGCCGTGCTGACGCAGTGTGGCTTAGTAAAATTCTTTTTGTGTCCATTTATGCACGCTCAACCCAGGCTATTGAATGCCTTGGTGGATTATTGGCACCAAGATGCAGAGGCCTTCATGATAGAGGGGCAATCCTTGGTGCCCACCACCGAGGATATCTACTTTATGACAGGCCTCTCGAGGAGAGGGGAACCCGTCAACTTTCATACTTTTCCTGCGGGGCCGAGCAAAGTCTCAGAATTGATAGAGGAGTACTGTGAGGCTGGGACTGATCAGAGATCTTCCTTGGTTCCCGTGAGTAGGATTACCAGCCTCACCCTCTATACCATTTTATCGCTCATTGGGCGGATTACCGGCTCCGCAGCCGTGCATCAAGCTTCGCGCACACAGATGAACTGTGCAATTCAGTGCATGAATGCACAAATTTTTGACTGGAGTACTACACTACTAGAAAGCATGACAGGTCAGTTGACAACTTGCAGACAACGGAAACACATGAAATTCGGGTTTAGGACATCCTGTGTTCATTCTTCTTTGAGAGATTTCCATGTTTCAGTCCTCAGTTGATAGTACAAGGACATCTGGCTACTTTCTCCACAGTGTGCAGATGGGCTGCGTTGCTACCGCGACAGGGTGGTGGAAGGACCACAGAGGCCTTCAATGATGACTTTTTTGCTTGGCTATCATGGCAGATCCCAGCGATTGAGGATTACCCATATGTAGGGATCGATTTTTCCAGAGATCCAGGGATACCCGTGCCCCTTGGTGAGGAGCGAGGGGAGATGGGTAAGTCTCCACCTATCTAGTTTTTTTTGTTTGCATATGTAATTTTTATGTCTTTTTGATATATATAGCATGTTTTTGTATAACATAGTTTTTGATGGGTGAACATTGTATTGCGTGCAGATGTGGGACCCGTGCAACTTACCGATTATGCTCGGAACAGGCACCGCCCACGGCCAGAGGCCGTAGCTGCCACCGCCGGGGGAGAAACAGTGGCAGGGAACCTCCCAGCAGAGGAGGACGAGAGGGTTCTTAGGCAGATTGAGCGGAACTTCACTGCGCTCACTCGCACAGTTCCCATGGCAGAGATAGAGGACTTGTTGCCCTCCTTGCAAACTCATATTGTGGGAGTACCTCGGACATGGGTCCAATTGTTTAGGCATTTGGGTCAGGTGGTATTTGAGTATAACAGGGCCCATAGGCCCTGAACAAACTTTTAGACTTTTATGTGCCACGAGCACTRATATGTATCTATTTTTTGAGGGCGTAAGCCCCAGTGACTCATTGTAGTKCCCACTTTTTGAGGCGCTTGCRCCCATCTATGTACTCTGAGGATTTTATCATGTTTATATATGGTTTTTATTTCTTTTTCRTGTCTTATGGATTATGTGTACAAAAATGTATTTACATGTGTGTGATCATGATCTTTTTTATATGTGAGCGAGAAGCCAATCTAAAATATGATTATCTAGAGTATCCGTGATTTGATTTAGACTCCTAGGAACATGAAAATATGTGATATAATCAAAGTTGTGTTCCAAGAGACGTACCCTAAGGAATCGACGGTGTAAAGTAGGGTCGTGCATGTGGTATATTCTATTTAGTTGTGACACAACCAGTTGAGCGTCTAGATAGACCCAGAGACGAGAGATACCCAATGACAAAGTGTCACAAAGCAACTCAATAACTGCACTATAATCAACAACATTGTTTGTGGTGTCACCTAAGAATATACCCCCGAAAGATAACAACTGACCCTGTGGTGTGAAGATCACCCAAGCTGCGGAGGCAAGCCTCCGCGTGTGTCGACTAGCACTGTCGGCATACCCAACGAACACCTCAGATTCACTTGACATCTGCCATAATGATGAAAGATAACATCAATGACACGTCCATAACACATTTTAAAAGAAACGAAAAAAAAGTAATAGTACAAAGACTATACATATGTTACAAAAAGTTACCCACAGTGACCATTCTATGAGTAATACTTCTTGAGGTAGAGCCCATTTCTAGGCTCCGCCAAAGCATTCCCTTCAAAATTGACCAGACGATAAGCACGCTTTTTTAAAACCTCCTTAATAATGAAGGGTCCGAACCACTTGGGTTTAAACTTTCAAATGCTGAGTATAACATCAAATCCCAATTTGACTTGGCTGAGTTGATAGTTCGCTGTAGCATCATCTTGAGAGTTTTGTTAACAACTTCCACCTACCCATTGGCTTGGGGATAGTAAGGTGAGGAATGTTCTTGCTGTAACCCAAGCTTTGATGTTAACTCATACATCATTTGGTTCTGAAAGTGACTGCCATGATCAGTGAAAATCTCTCTCGGGACACCAAACCGTGCTATAATCTGGTTAAATAAGAAGAGAGTTGCAGTCTCTCCATCATCTTTAAACGTTGGCATAGCTTCAACCCACTTAGTGAAGTAGTCGACATCTACGATGATATAGCGGTGCCCCCTTGCTGACGGGGGGTTGCATGTAGTGTAATCAATCCCCCATTTGGTGAAGGGACCAACTGTGATGACAGGAAACATAGGAGCTGGATGTGCCCTCATATTTTATGAGAAGATTTGGCACAGATGGCACTTCTTGACCGACTCAACAAAATATTTCATAAGTGTGGGCCAAAAGTAACCTGCTCGTAAAATCTTTTGGGCTGTTGCCAACCTGGATAAGTGACCACCACAAGCTCCTATGTGACAATCATTGAGCACTATGACGACCTCCTCATGAGTGAGACATCGACGCAATATGCAGTCTACACCTCTCCGATACAATGTATCATTGAGGATGAGATAGTTCTTGGCCTGATGGCGTATCCACCGACGCTCATCACGAGAAGCAGAGGTGGGGCACTTCAAAGTCTGGAGATAGATCAATATATCTCTGTACCAGGGGTCTGAAGATTCAATCAAAAACATATCCCCCCGGATAGGTGATTCCTCAGGCACAATGTCACCTGACTCAATCGGAAGCTCCGAGATAAGTTCTGCAAAGACCAATGACTTTTTGGACTTGGCTGAAATGAAGTCTAAGTCAAATTCTTGGACGATTACCATCCATCTACTGATTTTCCCGCCAATAACGCGTCGTGTCAACATGTACTGGAATGGATTCACGACAACAATGACGGTAGTATTACGAAACAGAACATAGTGACGGAACCGTTGAACAGCATGAACTGCTACCAACGCAAGTTTTTCGAGATGGGTATAATTAAGTTCCGGTCCTACGAGGCCTCAGCTCAGGTAATAGATCACGTATTCAGAAAATGAATCATCTTCCTGAACTAAAACCATGCCTATGGTTGACTCTGCGGTAGCCAGATATAATAGGAAATCCTTGTTATAATTTGGTGGCCGCAGCAGAGGTGCGGTTGTAAGGGCGTGTTTTAATGCGTCGAAAGAGCGTTGAGTGGCTTCATCCCAGAAAAAGGGAACATCTTTCTTCAGTAAGCGCATAAAGACTCTGCAGTTGTAAGATTGTGCATGGGGGGGGAAACTGGACTATTGCCTCCACCTTAAGAGGATCTACCATGATCCCTGTTGTTGAAACAATGAAACCTAACAAACGTCCTGACGTAACACAAAAGTTGCACTTGTTGGGATTCAAGTGAATCCTGAAGTAGCGACAACGTTCGAAGATTAGTTGGAGGTGCATAGGATGATCCTTTCTCTTGCGAGAGCATGATGCTAAATCATCTAGATAGGCCTCGACTATATGTTTGAGGTCGTGAAACACAAAGGCCATGGCCCGCTGGAAAGTGGCTCCAGCATTCTTGAGACCGAAAGGCATTTTACGATAAGAGAATGTACCTCACGGACAAATGAATGTCATTTTGTGTTGGTCCTCGGGTTTGATTTGGATTTGGTTATAGCCTGAAAAACCATCCATGAACGAAAAGGCTTCACAACCGACGCACTCATCAATGATATGATCGATGAATGGGGTTGGATAATTATCTTTTGGACATGCCTTATTCAAATCACGGAAATCAGTACATACATGAATCATGACTTGTTTTTTATCGTCTGGCACGGGGTTTGACACCCACTGAGTCAAATGAATTGGGTAAATGAACCCTGCCTTGAGCAATTTCTCAAACTTGGCTTTGATGGCTACTGCTTTCCTAGGATTAACTGGACGAAGTTTTTGTCGAACATGCTTAGCATCAGGATATGTAGTGATCTCATGTTCAACTATTTTTGGATCGATGCCTGGCATTTCCTCATAAGACCAGGCAATAACGTCGCAGAATTCTTTGAAAAGATCCATGTAAATCTGAACCTCTTCGGGGGAGCAATCCGCTCCAACGAAGACATTCTCCACGACGCCAGGGTTTTGGGAGATGTTGATAGGTATGGTGGCAGCGATAGTCGCCATATTTCCCTCGGCATAAATTTCCTGTGTAGCTAATAGGTTAATGGGACATGGCTGATCTCCCGTCATGGTGATAGTGAATTCTCCAGCCTCAATTCGGCTTAACTCTGGGAGGAAATATGATCTGTGATAAAGATCCTCCCAAGGTTTGTCCGGACTAGTCATTGCTTCTATTACAACTTCGTCATAAGGCAAGACTAAGTCTAACGAATCGGTGGTAGCAAGAGAATCCTGAGCCCAGATAGGCTCAAGAAGTGGATCCAACTCTTGTGCGGGAGTCGGATCAGGAGTAGCTGAAGTTTGTTGGACTAAAGAGTACGCTACTTCAACAGCCGACAAGGGAATGGACATGCCAGCATGCCCTGTCTCATCCATCATGGCTGATGGGGAAAAAAGAATCCACGGATCCTGAAAGTAAGTCGTGCGGAACGACGAAACGTGAAAAATCTCAGCCTTGTGGTGAGTCAATATAAACTTGACATCGCCATGAGGAGGTGGGTAATCAAAAGTACCCATCAAAGATGGGCACAAACCGACTCCTATGTTAATGACACCATCTTGAGGATTATCTATCATGGGAACTGTGGATGCCCCCAAGGCTGGGTCAGGTCAAGAGAAGGACAACTGATCGATGGTCACTATCTGGCCTTCATGTGGAAACAATAAGACAAAAAAAACCGTAGCAACCACCGCTTGAATAACATAAGTCCAACTATGACCTAACAAGAGATTGTAGTCGATGGGGGCATCGACTACCTCTACTTCGATGCACACGGTCTTCCCCCCTAATTGCACAGGGAACGAAGGAATGATGCCATGTGGTCGGAAAGAACGACCATCGAACGCAGTGAGGAGAGTAGGTGATGGAGACAAATCAGGCTGACCAATGTCTTTCCAGCATGCTAACGACATAACGCAAGTCGAAGCGCCCTCGTCGACCACCGTGCGGAAGATATTCCGTGTAAAAGTTTTTGTGGGATGAGCCACTACTATCTGAAACGCGACGTGGTAAGGAAGACGAGGTTTCAATTCAGTCGTATCTAACATGATGGTACCCAGGTTACAAGTCTTAGTAGAGCCTAAAGCAGCCAACAAGGATTTTCTCTGAGCAGGGCAACTTTGGAGGACCTCCAAAGTGGACATCGCACAAGGGGTTTGGGATAAATCTTCCACCACAGAGTAGTTATGGGCGGCCCTTGCATTTGGATTGTGAGAAGCTTTCTTAAACACACCTTTTGGAATGCGTGTCATAGTTTCTCCTAGCATCTTCTGATTCTGTAGAGGAAGAGATGGGATCTCAGCTTCTTTTCCCTTCTCAGAGGCGCTTGGTTTACTATAGTCGTGCGCTCTAGTCATTATTAAAGCATCACTTTTAACCATATATACGTTCGTGGAAGAGGAATTGTTTGGGGGAGGGTAGTTTTCTTGGCTTCCCCCTTCGGTACTTGTAGAGGCTTGAGTTAAATTTTGCCCATGCTGAAAGGGATTAGTCAACACGACCTGCTGTTGCTGTGTGACAAACTTCTGGGCCTCTGCAAGTCGAGGAAATAGATGGGTCGGGTGGTCTTCCGCACATAAGTTGCACGGATACCTCGCCTT
Source organism: Picea engelmannii (assembly GCA_009831015.1). Taxonomy (NCBI): domain Eukaryota; kingdom Viridiplantae; phylum Streptophyta; class Pinopsida; order Pinales; family Pinaceae; genus Picea; species Picea engelmannii. The sequence continues at coordinate 6,172 of WSFP011571707.1, forward strand.
CCTTTTTTCCGTGGTGCCCTCGCCAGCATTATCAGTGGGTTTCTTATCCCCCTTACCCTTCCTGTGTTGTTTTTTCTTCTCTTCATGATGCTGGGTGGCCTTTGGGTTAGTCATCTGTACGGAGTGTACTTTCGACGTTTGGGTAGGAGGAGCAGCCAAAGTAGTAGTCTGGCTGGCTGCTGAGTGTTGTATAGATAACTGTTGCAATTGTTTTGTCAATTGCTCAGCGGGCTTAGTTTGTGCCGAACCAACGATACCGTCGGCATGTGGTTTGGCTCTTTGTCTGGTTTTATCCAGTATCGATCATGGTGCATCCGGTAGGATGTTGTACAATAGACCAGACTGAGAATAGATAAGCTCAAACTATTGAGCCCTCATGATGGCATCTTCTTCGGAGAAAACCCCAGAAGTTGCGACGTCTTTGGATTATTGCGGTACTAAAGACTTAAGGAACCACTCAAGCAGGAATGCTGGTGGAACTGGTACTTTGATTAGGCTCTTTCAGCATCGCCACTCTCGGATATGATCAGAGATATGGTCCGTTGTCTTCTGCTCGAAATTGGCTAGCAACTCTGTGCCGGTGTCGTATCTCACAGGTAACTGGAAATGGTTAAGGAAGGCCATCGCCAGTTCGCCAAAAGAAGAGTATCGTGAATGATCAAGCTCTATGTACCATTTCGCGACACTCCCAATAAGAGTGCGTTGAAACAATCACAACTGGACGGAGTCATATTTCAGTGAGTTAGATGAACACCAAAGGTGGAAAGTAGTCACATGATCACCTGGATCTTCGTTAGGCTTGGCCTCGAAATTTGGAATGTCCGAAGGCAACTTCGTTGGCATAGGAGGCCAACGCAAATCATGACAGATAGGATCATTTAACAACCGTGTCAACTCTGGCAAGTGTAACGTCGCCAAGAATGGTAGTTTTGGTTGCTGCTGATAGCCTGGATAAAATGGTCCTGGAGTTTGACTGGCACCAAGTTGCCAGGAAAAGGTTGGCTGCTGGCCCGGATTCTGGTAGAAACCATGGCCCTGACCAGCGTAAGGGTTTTTCATCTGCGGAGACATCATTGGATGATTCCCCATAAAGGACATAGGATGTTGGGCATTCATCGTGTTTGACGGACTTTGGGAAGGATTACCCCATGCTGGTCCCGATGGGAGAGGCATAGAAGTCTGTCTGGGGTTCCATTGACTGTGGAAAGAATTACCCCAGAACGACATTCCAGAGGAAGGAACGGATCCTTGTCCTGAGTTCCAAGGTCCTTGTATATGTTCCCCCTGACACAGGAATAGTACCCTGTGCCAGAGTAGACTATCCAAAAATGGGTGTGCCCCCAGATGGGAAAGCAGTAGATGTGAAAGTTTTATTACCAAACGTTTCGTTCCAAACAAATGGTGACAAACCTACCGACTGAGTTTACGCAGGTGTTCCTTGACTCCCGGCTCCAAAGAAACTTGTGTGTGTAGGCTGCCCGGTGGACTGCTGATGCAGACCACCGAGCGAAGGGGACGAAGGAGAGATATGACCTCCAGCGTAAGGAAAAATGTTGAAAGGGATAGGAATGCCCCCAAATTGACCTTGCAGAGGAGCGTTAGAGCTCCCTTCTCCCAGACCCAAAGTCTGTAAAGTGGAGTGAGTGAGTGCAGGACTTGTACATGAACTACACATACCGTATGAAAACAGAGGGCATGTTGCACTAGGTGTGAAGGGAGGTGTGGCCACCATGATAGATGGGGTCGGTCCACTGTGCGACGTAGTTGCAACTAAGACCATGGTGGCCCAGACCGCCGACAAAGGAAAGTTAGGAGAAGCTTCTTTGTGGTAGCAACGGTGATGGGAATGGAAGAATTCCCAGAGGAAGTAACAACGTTTGTTTCCATAGCTGTGTGAGGCACTGACATGCGTTCGTAAAATTGAATTGGCACAATAACTTGTGACCAAGTATCAATGTTTAATGTTTCAACCAATCCAAGATTGGTGGTCGATTCCTCCGGGAGTTGTTCGGGCTCAATGGTTGGTAACCCGATTGCTTCGAAAGACCCTTGTTGGTCTAACTTCAGCCTCAATGGTGGCGGGGGTGGCTCTAGTATAATCGACGGCAGGCCCAGAAGCCTTCGTGACTGGCGGAGCTCTGAATCCTCCACTGTGTGAGAAGATTCATGACACGCTAAGGTATTCTACACGAACAAACGGTAACACACACTAAAAGAAGCCCCTATGAGATAAGACAAGCAATCACTAACTATTTTGAAGAACAGTTACAACAACCAACACTAGAGAAACTTACTGGTGCAAGTGCAACTCGAATACGGAAGCACCCTCCGGGTATACTCTGCAAAGCGTGGCCCGATGTCTATCCTAGGTACCGCGGTATACCCCCGCAGTCACCTCTGTATGTCCCTAGAAAATATTGGCAACTAGTTTGCTAGCACGTGAACAGTCACCATGCGGGTACAGTCGATAGTCGGGTAGACCACAATGAGCAGGGTATCAAGCCCGAAACCTGTCAAGGGTATCGAGAGAAAATGGTCTGGAAGAAAACTGAGGACCTCAAACGGATTCGAGACCCACTAATCTTCATGGAAAATTCAAACGACAGAATCCCTCAACAAATCCTCGATATGTGTTCTCCACTATGCTTGGTCCAGCTTTGGATGGGTTATCTCCGCTACCTTTCCTTACGTGACCTCGTGTTTAGCCCCTATGTTAGAGGGGGGTCCCGGATAAATTTTCGTAACTGGACTTCTACACTCCTTATGACAGACTCCAATGTTTGGTTTGAGTGGCCTTGGAGAATTTACTCTCCAACCTATTCCAAGGCCCTAGTCTTGAGCTAGTGTATGAACCCTACAAAACAAAAGTCTAATCGTTTTTAATTAGCGTTGTTTTTAATGGGATTTTTTATGTCACAAGGTATGAAGGTGAAACTGATGGTGTGTAAAGACTCAACGCAAAATGAACAAGAAATGCTTGGAAACAAAAACTTTTACAAAAATGCAAAAACCAACAACTTTTCAACAAGAAAGACTTCTTTTCTTTTATTATTTTCTAAGTGTTAACTCCCAAAATGAAACTGTTTTTTCGGTTGAATTTTGTAGGGGATATCATGGTTATTGGTTTCATCCTAAAGCTACTTTTGTGTTTTTTTCTTATAGTTGATTTTTTTTTTAAATTTGGTTCAGTGAAGAAAATGGCAAAATATCAGATTTCGGTGGTTTGGGTGAGCCTCCAGCATGCTCATTAACCACCGAAAGTATTCAGTTTCGTTAGATAAGTGGTCGATTCAAAGGGAAAGCAACCGTCGAAAAGGTTTGAATGGGCAAAAAGAAAGCTCGTGCTTTCGCACGAGCCAAATGTCAAAAATCGTGCAATGATGAGAAATTCAACCGTCGAAAGCTTGTATTGAGGGAGATGATGCAAATGCATGGTGATCATCCGAAAGGTTCAAAGCACCGGTGTATTAACTAGTACATTGATCATTTCAAATCCACGCAGAACGGTTATTGACAGATATAATTGTATGGGATTCCTTTCATTTTAATGGTAAGTACGCCAGTCATTATTACCAGGCCCGCCCTTCATCTGTAAACTCAAGGAGTTATAATCAATCCTGAATATCACTGAATATGATCTCAAGTCTGCGATCTTATCAGCAATGAATATTTTCAAAAATCTGATCCCGCATTCTCTGGCGATTGTTGAAGTGTCTCCAAATTCAGCAGGTATCCCAAGTGAAAGAAACCTAGGCGAGTTATCGGGTAAGTCTAGAAACCATTCTCTGTCAAAATTTCATAAATACAATTTCCCCCTAAAGGTTGAAGTTTCGGCTTTCCCTGTCAGAATGCCATTCAAATTTGTGTCAGTATTCTAGTGTATTTATCAATCTTACGCTTTGTCAAACAGTTTCACAGTTGTTCATAAATTACATCGACTATATCCCTAGTTTCTAGAACCGCTGCTTCCCAAACACCCTGTTGCCTACAGTTTCAAATTCAGATTGCATTCAGTCATGTCAAAAGTCA
>WSFP011571710.1:0-10740 GCA_009831015.1 Picea engelmannii
GGATATTTAGACACTTAGGAGTTAGTTAAGATCTACTTGGTCTAATATGTCGTTAGGTAAAAGTGTGTTTCTTTAGTATGCATTAGTATGCATTTGTAGTTAGGAAATCTGACGGTCGCGATATGTTCCCGACATAGAGTGATTCGACGGTTCATACTCTCCTCGATCTTAATGGCCATTGATCCATGGCTTAACACCCGATTGGTCCATGACCTCTATTTAAAGAGCATGTAGGGTCATTTGTCGATGATCGATTGTGAGAAAATCTCTTGTAAAATCTCTCTGTAATCTTTTTCTTTGCATTAATAAACTGCTCCAAGTGGTCGCGTTGGCTGGGGCCATGGATGTTTCCCCATAGGGGTTTTACCACATCAAAACATCGATGTGTTGATCTTTGATCTAGTTATGTGAGTGGTTACTGAAGGTGTGTGTCTTCTGTTGGAATACCTGTGTTGTCGAACAGTCGCAAGTGTCATCGTTACGAGTGTTGTAAGTGTCGCATCTTGTCCGCAAGTGTCGCATCTTGACTATAAGTGTTGCAAGTGTAGAAAACATAATACTACCATATTGCATATTTCGTGCCTATAAAGACATCATGAAGACACTTAAGACACCTCAAAGGGTGGTTTGGAAGAAGAGAAGTCACTTGACAGGGAGTACAAACATTTTTCCATTGAAAAAACACTAAAAAACTAAATTTTGGAGAGGAGCGCTCCCCTACCCATTGTCAGGGAGTGCTGGTGCTCCTTAAGCCTCTTTGGGGGAGTGTTTGAGTGCCCTGTGCACCTTTTTGGGGGAGTGTTGCCCTTTTTTTAGCAAATTCTGGGTTTTTTGAGGCAAATAAGGGAAGAATCCCTCAATTCTTGAAGGTAGTTGGATTCGAATAGATGGTCAAGGCATGATATTAGGGTAGATCCTCAATTGAAGGGGAATAATCCTCAACTCAATGCAAATATATCTCAAGTGGTTGGACCTCTCCAAGGTTATATAAGGAGACCTTCTCGTGGTGAAAGGTACAGTGGAGACTAGAGATTGATACCAAACTTATGATCCTATAAGTGGTATTGACATAAAACAAGGAAGATTGAGAATTATACCTAACTTATGATCTCATAAGAAGGTATTGACAATGGAGATTGGAAATTACATCAAAATTATGATCTCATGAGTGAGATTCCATCAAAGAAATCAATGTATATTACTTGAGCAAAAGGGTTGGACAAGGAGAATTGGAAGAAGCTGCTGCAACTTCATTCAAAGGATTGTAAGTATCTTTACTTGTTCTCATTAATAATCAATGCTTGGCCTATTTCTTTCAAACTTGTGCTTGTTCCAAATGATTTTGTCTGTAGTAGATGGATCTATGTTTGAGCTAATCTCAGTAGAGTAGGAATTCTTTTGTACCTTTGTTTGTTTTGCAGGATTTATCAGGGAGCTTAGGATCGAAGCTCAGCCAGGACATTGCATGGAAAAACATCACTAATAAGGTACATATATTTCTCCTTATATTTCATTTATTAGCTCGGTTAGATATAAAAGGAAGTCATTGTCCATGTTAAGCACTTTTCTGTCTTGGCCTTAGGAGTCTACAGACCAAGAGGGAATCCACTTGTCCACAGGGGGATTCACCTTCAACAAGTCTTGATCACATGAAGTGATCAATAGGGTATTGGGCTAAGATGTCTCGAGAACCACACCGAGAAATTCAAGAGAAGTGGGCCAAATGTGAGAAACATTGGGGAAAATTTAACAAAGCAATGAAGGATATCAGACTCCCCGAATTCGGCAATCCCGACAACTTCGTCGACTTGTGCGACATAGTCGAATTGCATACCAAGAAATATTTATTATGGGTCGAAGAGCTAGCAAAGGTGACTGACACAATGCCAGGACAAGAGAAAAGGTTTATGGAACATATGATTAGAGATCTCTACAACATTTAAACACCTCTCTAGTGAAGTACCGAGCGCATGCAGTGGATGTGAGAGGAATTTACGCATCTCCGATGGAGCAACACGGATTTCCATGGGCCCAAACTTGCGAGGATCTATTTAGCAGTTGGTCAGAGTATCAAAAAAGTCACCCTTTCAAGTGATATCTCGAGTTGACTATTAAATAAAATGTTAGAAGAGGATGCCATGTGGCGAATTTTGTTTTGTTTAAACTACACTTAGCCATTATTTTTAGTTGAATTTTATGTTATAAATAAGAACATCAACTAATTAGTTAGAGGTCGATGGTTTTTGCAAGAATCTCTTCTATTTTGGTTTTGTCAAGAATTATTTCCAAGCTACCGTTAATAGAGAAGTCCTTCTGGAGCAGAGACAAAATTATTTTCATCAAATGCATGTGATTGGACGTGGAGAAGAACTATTTCCTATCTAATTTCATGAATGATGTTGTAATGAGTAAGATATATTTAATCTATTGTCAAGTTATCTGGTGCAATATTTTGTTGTTCTTTACTTTAATGATGAATATGAATCGTGGTGTTATTATGTGATGGATGATTAAGTAGGTGAATTAATTTTATTTACATTGCCTTATCGCCTATGTGTTTTCTTTCTGGTAATTAGTTTCTTAGACAATAATTGGATGCTCACATGGTTAATGTATTAGTACTAGGCCCGTGGTATAAAATTATCATCTGCATGCTTGAGCAACGGGTTATCCCAAGTTCAACCTCTTCCTCAGTAGTTAGAACTTAGTCCTATTTTGTTGCCAAGTTGGTTTATAATGGCTTACATATTATATCAGTCCCACCCAAGAGAAAATACAAAAAGAGAACCATACAAGAAAACATAAAGCCCATCGATAAATTGGCCGGATCGCAAGATTTGGAGAACCATTCCACTATTAAACGCTGCAGAGTCTAATTGGGCCTTAGTGGTGGGTCTGGTTCCTACTTTTGAATCAGGGGATTTAGGACCCATAAACACCACAGAAAAACATTTGTTATGTGATTGAATGCATGTGTTTCTTTATTGTCCTTAGTAGATATTCTTATGCTAGATAAATGAGTTGTTATGTTTCTTGCGTAATCGTAATAATGGTGTATTGCATTAATAAGTTATAATAGAACTCTCAATGTATGGTTCTCAGATTACCCTACTCAATCCTAGGCTACAAACACATGAGTATTGTAGTCACCCATTAAGACTATCTCGGGTGAGACAACGCAATGCACTTTGCACGTTGCGTTGCCCTTTGGTTTACCAGGAGGGTTGATAGTTTTAGAGGATTTGTTGGAACCTTGAATAGACATGAACTTTGGGTCATTCAGTATGAACTCAGATAGGATATATATTTGAGTTAACCAAAAAATTGTTTCATTGTCGTTCGTAGGAATAGTAGAGGATTGAGAGAGGTTGAAGATCTGTTAACAGATACGTAAGATCTGTGGGAGGCGAATAAAGAAAATATTAAAGCAGAGAAGAAAGCAATGAGCCACTAGAAGGGGTTGTAGAGACTGTGGAATCCCACAAAAGAAAAGATCAAAAGCTGGCTAAGAACGAAAGAGCTAGAGTTTGCATAGAATGATAACAGAAACCCTAGAATAACACACCACAAATATCTTGAGAAATACGTGTTTATTGATTTACATGAAGTCTTTTTCTGTGATTTTCCACACTTATTGTAGAAGTGGATACTAAGGTTGAAGGATAACCACACAATGAACTGGATCCGACAGTTAGAGTGGAACCCAGTACAGATTGAGCAGTTACAGCAAGTGAACAACAAATTCACTCGTGTAGTAGATTTTTGCCTCGACAGTATTGTGGAAAGATTTATAACAGAGTTTGAAGTAGATACAACGAGGTCATACAACGCAGTGGAGAAAGAGTTTTTATGTGGACCTCAAGGAAGGTACATTATATCACTGTATACTTCTATCAAGATACTGTTATACAACAAAGGTGTAATGAAAATGGAGTCAGACAACTAAACTTCCTTGCATGCATGGGGGAAGGTGGGAAGCACTGAAAGAAAAAGGAGAAATTGGAGGAAAGGATAAGGGAAATAAGGAGGAACCCTTGGAACCAATCATTATGGATGATGACAAGATCAAGCGAATCATGGAGACAGCTGAAAATATGCTTAGCGGAGTACCCTACCAATACAAGGTGAATACCAAGAAGAGATCCATAGCTGTGAGGGAAGGTTTGGCGAGCGACGATGAATAGGTAGAGGATCTTTGGGATTTGGAGCAGATTGATGAAATCCTGTGCGCAACGTATGACAGGAAGACGAGAGGACCAAGAACGGGAAGAGAAGGAATCAATCCTATCCATATTAATGTCAGTGTGGAACCCATAAACCCATGTGCAACTAATACACCAAAGAGAACACTACCATTTAGACAACCAAATTTTGGGAGAAGAAAGACAACATGAAGTACATCTACACAAGGAACAATGACTGGAGGAGCTAGTTTAGGAAGAACTAGTCAAGTATCTACACCATGTAGAGGTAGTAGTTCAAATTTCAGAATGGAAGGACACAATCCCACCATCAGGTTACCTGAATTTAAAGGAGAAGCGTCAAAAGACTCGGAGAAACATTTGTTCATCTGTGAGAATATTTGGGAAGCAAAACATATCACAAATGAAGATACTAAACTGCCATAGCTATCAATTACATTAAGGGATCACGCATTGGATTGGTATATGAGATTAGATACAAACAATCCACCAGGGACAACCAGAACAATTGTAAACATCAAGAAACTATTGATAAATGAGTTCCAGAAGACAAGTTCAGAAGATCAGTACATGAACAAGATGATCAAAATTAGAAAAAAACTAGGAGAATCCATATGGGAGATTGACCAGAGCTTCAAGTGACTGAAGGGAAAGTTGAAATATCTCATGATTGATATGAATCATAGGAGCATGTTCTCCAATTCACTGCTACCACACTTAAAATACCCATTGCGACAACAAAAGTTTTAGATTCAGGTAGAGGCTCTACAGGCATCCCTGCAACTCGAAGAAAACTAGTATCAGTAGACGGATCCAGCCATCGAAGAACTGAAGGAGGATTTGAAGAACTTAACATTCCAACTAAACCAAAATAAAAGTAATGACAAACAAGAAGTCATTTGGTGTACTACATGTAGGACGAAAGGGCACCACAAGAATGAATGCCCAACATTCGTGTAGTATCTATCAGTAGGAATGCCAAATCCATTACCAGCAAGAGGAATATGGTGAAAAATCTATAAGAAGACATACCTGTTATAACCCTAAATTGCACCAGACATGCATGCTTGGCATCAAGCCATCTAACTTGCTATCTTTGCCAAGCCATCAGTAAACAAGCTCTTCTAAAAATCACTGTTTTGAAGGTGTACGTGCCCTGCACCACTACTGCCTGCATACACATGCTTGCTAACCCACTACAGCCCGTGTACACTCATGGAATATCCCAAAAAATGAAATTTTCATAGGATACTGGTTTCTGGGCCATTACTTAACCATTTGACTGCCCATAGCCAGTCACCCCAACCGTTACTATATCCTTTGGCCTATAAAAGAAGGGTTTGGGGTCCTATTTCAAGAATAATCACGAGAGCATATAAACTCTACACATTTTTCCTCGTTTTCCCCATTTGTTTGCAGCCACATTGTGAGTTTGAGACATAATTCCCTTTTCCTCCATTCCAAGTCATTCCCATTTCCCTAGAGAGAACTGAAGAGGAGAAGGATACATGGAAGCAGTTGGTGCATTGTGAAGAGGAGCCCAGGACCAAGTTCGAGGAGCAGTGTCGGTCTCATATTGTAAGTGAATTTTGTGAGATTAATATAAAGAAGTACTTTTTTCGTCTCGCCAAATGACATATTAAACTTATATGATTTGTTTACATTTCTTGTTTATGATGTATAACCCACTAATCCATATGTAGAATGGATTCTTGTAGTTTCTTGTTTGTCTTTTGGTGAATGCAGGTCAGCCTTGGGAGGAGACTTGCAGTCAGGAAGCAATTAACCACAAAGGGATCGACACCGGACGTGGAGTTTAAGGTACGGCTACCGGATCCCTATACCTTGTCTTTTATGTATGATTTTGTGGTAAGGTCAAGATAGTTGATAAAAAGTAGGAGACTTTAGATGATTATCTTTGCCTACATTTTAGAACCCTGGTGTAGTCCGTAGAGGGGTATTCCCGCTATAGCAAGACCATGATCCATATCATTTCCCAATGATGCATAAATACCAGACAGTTCCAAAGAGTTGATATTGCAACTTTTGCAAGTCAGTGGGACATGATGACAAATATTGTAGAACTATGGATTTGATGGGAGAGAGAACATCATATGCATATAGAGTGCAGGAAGAAAGGATGATTGGGCAGGCCACACCACAATTTAACCAAGTTCCAACCCCATACAACATTGCGCAGTAGCAGTGTAATACTGCATATCAACCATATAATACCGAGCAACCGCAATGCAACACAATGAAACCTTAGTACAATACCATGTAGTATAATTAGGCACCTCAATATAACACACCAAGAGGGGATCGAGCAACTACAAAGGTGGAGGATGAGCGAGAGTAGGTTTTGGACGAGGTATAGGACCAGTGGTATGTCACAATTACCAACAATCGAGACATTATGAAAATGAATTTCCACTTCCACCAGCAACTTATATGTATTTTCGTGCATCGGACCATGATATGGAAGAATGTCTAAAATTATTGGTAAAGATTCAAGAAAAGAGGAACTATAACAACCATAATGTTCAGTGGATTTCAGCCGAAGTGAGGGATGAAGGAAAAAACATCAACATAGTTACCCATGAAGGAACTAAAATAGGAAACGATGCAGTCCAACAAGAGCCAATACAACACTAGTGGGTGAAGAAGAATGTCGAACCAAGAAAGCAGTTCGACGCGCAGAAGGAGAAGGAGATATTTAAGCAATCCTGACAATAATTTCAAAAGGACGACATTGCATTGACTTCAACTGTGCAACAAAGCAAGGAAGCGCCAGCATACGAGATTCCTCCATTATTGGATCATACCAACAAAATTCAGCCCATGGGACAAGTACAATTAAAGGAGTTTTTAAATCATGTGTCAAAGTATTAAATGATCCATCATCTGTCAAAAAATTGCAAAACATATTAGAAAAAAAGTAGCATAGATATGAAAGGAAACTAGAACAAAAAACAATCAATCACCTACATACAAGGAGGAGAAGAAGTAGGGAATTCAGAATGAATGCCAACATCAGATATTTCAACATGGGAGATATCATATTGGATCTAGGATATGAAGTTAATGTATTACCAAAGAAGACATGGAAATGTATGGGAGAACGCACATTAGGATATTCACCTATTCAACTGAAACTAGAAAACCGATATAGAGTCCTACCAATTGGTAGAATGAAAGGAGTGACAGTAGAACTGGATGGAGTGCATACTAAATAAGACTTTGAAGTGATTGAAATAGTGGATGACAGAAAACCATATCCAACATTTCTTGGTTTGGACTGGGCGTTTGAAAACTAGTCAATAATCAATTTGAAGACACAAAAAAATGACATTTGAGTCAGGTGAATACAAGCTCATCACGCCATTAGACCCATCAGAAGGGGAAAGGTTTGTAGAACCTACTTTCTTAGACTTAGAGGAAATCAACCAGTTGTACAGAACAACTGCCTGCAATGAGGATTACGTGAACCCAAGTGCAGATGGGATACTCAGTTGGAAGATAATTACTTCATGTGCGACAAACTCAAATACTAGTTTACAGAACTAGAAACAAAGTCTACATGAAGTTTCCATGAGGGTATTTGCACGAATAGACCACACAGTAATATGGGTAGGCACAGAGATAGAGGAACCACCTAGTTTCCACGGAATAAACAATCTAGAAGTATTCTTGACACAGTACAAAGATGAAGTTTTAGAGAATCAGATACTTTTAGCACTTGATATAACACTCAAGGCCACACCTGCAAGATGGTGGGGCACACACAAAGAGATAATCACATATTGGTACCAATGTAAGCGGTTACTGAGCATAAGGTTCAGCGCAAAACATAAAAACAAGAAGCAACGGAAGTATGATGGAGAGGGGGCACCAATGGACCACTTGGAGAACTGCAGAACACTGTGGAAACTGACACCCCCAGAGGAATGGACTCATCATTTCATACACACACTAAAGGGCATACCAACAAACTAGTATACATACCAGGAACTGCGCAAAGGTACTACAACCTAGATGATATTACAACAAAATTTTACAGTCACTTTCTCATTCGAGCATGAGAACCCCAACATAGATGCAACTCTTAAACATATAATAGGGGTGATATTCATCAAGGAACAAAAATTCGAAATCAAATAGAATAACAACAATGGAACAAACAGACAGCCAAATAAATGTTGTCATGTTACCATGTCTAGGAATAATCACCAGAGGAAGACGATCCACATGACATTCAAATCGAGGAAGCGCAAGGAGAAATAGATGTGGAGGGCCCACCTATGGAATCAGAATTCATCACTATGCTAATCAAGGTGAAGAAAGTCAACATTGGGAAAATTGAGAATCCCAATATGGATAACATTGGAGATTACTCAGATGAGCAAACAGTGGAAAGCATAATAAAGTTACTATGCGAGTACAACGACCTTTTTCCCACAACATTTACAGAGATGAAGGGTATAACAGGGGAGCTAGGAGAAATGAATATACGACTTAGAGCTCAAGCGAGACCGATCAGACAATGACCATACAGATTGAACCCGATATATAAGAAAACATTAAAAGATGAAATCGACATGATGGTCGAAGATGGAATCATAGAACCAGTGGAAGAATCAGAATGGATAAACCCATTGATAGTTTAGGAGAAAAAAAAAGGAGGTATAAGGATATGAGTCGACTTGAGGAAGTTGAAAGATGCATGCCTACATGACCCATTCCCTACACCTTTCATGGATGAAGTGTTGGAGAACGTAGGAGGACACAAATCTTACTCATTCACTGATGGATTCTCAGGATACCACCATATCAAAATATCCCAGGAAGACAAATACAAGACCATGTTTGCTACAGAATGGGGATCCTACTTGTACACAGTCATGCCCTTTGTACTGAAGAATGCACCAACCATATTTTCTAGATTATTCATCGAACCATTTAAGGAATTCATCCACTAGTTTCTAGAGGTATACTTGGATGATTGGACCATCTATAGTTTGTTGAAAGACCACATAGAGGTCTTACAACTGATGTTAGAAATATGTAGGCACTTCTAGATATCATTAAACATAAAAAATGTATATTCAGAACACCGTTTGGGATACTATTCGGCCATATAGTATGCAAACAAGGATTATTAGTAGATCCTGCAAAGATTCCAGTAATTGTTAACTTTCCACCACCAAAAATAGTCCGTCAAATAAGAGCGACATTGGGACACACATGATACTACAGAAATTTAATCAAAGGATACACGCAGATTACCACACCAATGGAGAAACTATTAAGAAAAGATACAAAGTTTTAGTGGAATGACAATTTTCAACATGGTCTGGATACGCTTAAAGAAAAGATGGTCACCATGCCAATACTAGTATTTCCAGACTAGGAAAAAACATTCCACGTACATGTAGATGCATTAGCCATAACAATTGGAGCTATCTTGGCACAACTAGGAGCGGGAGATTTGGATCACCCTATAGCATTTTCGATCAAAAAGTTATAAGAACTAGGACATAACTATAACACCACAGAAAGGGAAGGCCTAGCTATGGTCTACGCACTGCATAAGTTCAAACATTACTTATTGGTAAAACACTTTAATATGTTCACAGATCACTCAACCCTTAAATACCTAGTCAACAAGCCAGTGTTGGGGGGGGGAGAATTTGTCGATGGTTACTACTATTTCAAGAATTTGATTTTGAAGTAATAGTCAATCCATGGAATTTGAATGCAGTACCTGACCACCTATCAAGGGTCACAAACGGAGAAGAACCTATGAATTTAGAGAAAAACTTCCTGTATGCACAACTATTTTCAGTCCAGATCGCTGATGAATACTTTGTAGATATCATTCAGTACTTGAGCATAGGTACTATGCCACATGAAATAACATCGTTCAAAAGAAAAACCTGGTAGTCTGGGCTGTAGACTATCAACTAATCCCAGGACACTTATACGAAATGGGTGCATATAGAATATTGCAAAGATATATTTTAGAACACGAAATACCAAGAGTTTTAACAAAATCCCATGAGGGAATAGCAGGAGGACATACGCAGGCAAAGTTACTGCGCAGAAGGTATTTCATGCAGGACTATGGTGGTTGACCATTCATAGAGACTCGAAGTAGTACTACCAGAGATGCAATGTGTGTCAAAGGGTTGGTAAACCCAATAGAAGGGACATGATGCCATTATGACCAAAGGTAACATTGCAGGCATTCGATAAGTGGGAAATAGACTTTGTGGTACCAATCAACCCACCAACAAAAAGGACAGGAGCACAATACATTATCACTATGACAGAATACATGACAAGATGGGTGGAAGAAGCACCGGTTAAGGATTGCAGTGAAGAAACAACAACACACTTCCTATTTGAACAAGTAATCACTAGATTTGGGTGCCCAAGAGCACACACTTCATTAACAACACTATCAACGCTATGAATGAAGAGTTTGAAGTCCATCATTAGAAGAGCACACCATATCACCCATAGGAAAATGGCACAG
>WSFP011571721.1:0-10739 GCA_009831015.1 Picea engelmannii
GCCGGAAGCATTGATGACAGGAAAAGCACTTCCGGTTATGCATTCAAATATGGATCAAGTCTGATTTCTTGGGCCTCAAGAAAACAACCAGTTGTTACATTGTCTTCCGCAGAGGCCGAATATGTTGCAACAAATTCCGCAACATGTCAAGTTGTTTGGCTAAGAAGGTTAATGAGTGACTTATCACCAAAGAAATTGGAGCCAACTCCAATATATAGTGACAACAGTTCTGCAATTACATTGTCCAAGAATCAAGTCTTCAACAAAAAGAGCAAGCACATTGATATCCGTTATCATTTTATTCGAGAATTGGTAAATGAAGATGTAATCACTGTAAAATTTTGTAAATCAGCAGATCATCAAGCTGATATCTTCACAAAGCCTTTGGGCACAGAAACATTTGTATCACTCAGATCTAAGCTGAGTTTTGTTAGGTTAAATGATTGTCATGCTCCAACTTAAGGGGGTGTGTTAGACGAATAAGTTGAGCGATTTGCTCCACGATTGTTTAGTTAACTGCAAATCATTTGGTTTCTTGTTTTCATCGCCGAGTTAGGCTGTTAGTCGCTTCGTTATTTACGAAGCATTTCCTGCATGTAATTCCTTTATATATCAATTCAAATAAAGAGATCTGCGTGGTGTTTTTGCATTCCGTTCTGCAATTTGTTTTCTGTTATTGCAGATCTGTTTTCGTTCTGTCCTGCACTTCGTTTTCTATTTTGCAGGTCCGTTTTCACCCAAGATTGAAGGTGACGAAGGGATCTTGTTTCATTTCTTGTTGCGTCAAGTGATCCCCAACCTCAAGAATTCTATCGCCAAACTTTGCAGAATTCCTGGTTAACCAACCCAAGAATGCATTGTGATCTCCTTCCATTGTACGACCTGCGGCAAGCAATCTTTCTCCCTTCCAGTATCATGATACTTGAGCCAAGGTAGAGGAAAAATATGAGCTTCAACCAAGGCAAGTTTGTCACTAAGTTTGATACCAAATTCCTTTGCATAAGGATCGTCATGATATGTATTGTGATAAATAGTGTGTAAAATGTCCATCTCTCGATCTTTAGGACGTTGGCACGTTAATTTCAATAGGGTAGTGATTTGTCTCGCATTCAATCATTTGGAGTATCGCAGGCCCTCGACTATTTTGCAAACCTTCATGGGAAAATAGTTTGTACTTTGTTTATTTCCAACTTGAAGACAATGCAAGCTAGTATGTTGAATCGTAAACCCATATTTGAGGAGTCCTTACTTGGGATATTCTCTTCAATCGTAGATTCTATTTTAATTTCCTCGTCCTTTAGATATGATGATGACCTCACAATATTGTAGACAATATATCATATGTCAATGGCCCCAATCACCATAGAAAACAAAATAGGATGCATAAGCCATTCTATAGTCTATAAAAACACTAGCATCTTTGTATCTCTCATAGGATTGGTGTGAGTAGTCATATCGATATTTTTCTTCTCTGCTGCGACCTCATTGTTGGTAAGTGACAAATGGAGTAACTTGCAGAAGAAAAAGGTCCTGCACCTTCTCATTACCTTCTCCATTAAGAATTTCAACCTGTATCACACAACAACTTCAATAGGGTTGATACTCTTATAGAGCCCCTTGCATTTCTTAAACAAATCCATGTTGAGTTCCTCAAATCTGGCCCTAGTAATAGTGGAGTAATAGTCAATACCTTCATACAAAGAATCGATCTCAATGGTAATTTGAGCAGTTAAAGACAACGCTCTCTTTTCCTTTTCACAAGGTTTTTGAGCCTCCTAAATCCTCACTGCCCAAATGGGTATCTCCTGCTGTGGCTTTAACCTCAATGATACCCTCTTCAATAGTTAATAGAGAAACATCAAATGTTCCTCCCCTTATATCAAAAATCAAAAAACAAATTCTCACTAACTGAGGTAGTCTTTTTGTCCAAACCATAAGTAATTGCAATTGTAGTTGCTTCATTTATGATTCTCATCACATTTAGAATCCTTTGTGGCTTGCCTCTGAGAGTCATTAAAATATGCAGGGAAGTCAATATTGTTAACTCCATCAATGCAAACCTTCTGCTTTGTCATCATACTACCTCATCCATGGCTCTGTCAACATAGACATACATATCATCATAGGCAATGTCTCTCATCTATTTTCAATCAATGTCAACCTGTAATACCATATTGCCATTAGGACGCATTGGTTAAACTATATGAAAATCCCTCGGCGTCCAATAAGGTATTTCTAATGAAGATATTATTTAATATGAATATATCAGAAGGTGGGTCTGTTGCAGATCATTTAAATGGATTTGATATGGTTACTAATAAACTAAGTTCTATAAAAGTGGACTTTGATGATGAGGTCAGGGCTCTTCAAATATTGTGCTCATTGCCAGAAAGATGGAACGGCTTGGTCATGGCTGTAAGTAACTCTGTCTTTGGTTCAAACACTTTAAAATTTGATAATGTTGTTGGTGTTATCCTTAGCGAGGAAATTCGAGGGAAAAGAATAGGTGAGACATCAGGTAAGGCATTAAACATGGAAAATAAGGGAAGAAAAAATGATAGAGGAAAGGGATCAAGGAACCACAAGAATTACAGGAAGGGAATATCTAAATCTAGACTTGGAAAGATAGAGTGTTGGAATTATGGGAAGAAAGGACATCTGAAGAAAAAATGTAGAGATCCAAAGAAACAAAGAGATGGACAACATGAGAAAAATAAGGAAGTAAATGTAACAGGTGATGTGTTACAAGATGCTTTGACTCTTTCTGTAGATAATATTTATGAGTTTTGGGTAGTTGATTCAGGGGATTCGTTTCATGCCACACCCCATATGAAACATTTTATATATTATATTCAAGGTGATTTTGGACAGGTTCATTTGGGTGATGATGTACCATGCAAAATTGTTGGAATGGGAAATGTAAAAATAAAGAAAATGAATATAAACCAATGGTTGTTGAAAGAGGTAAGACATGTTCTATATCTAAGAAAAAATTTAATTTCAACAGGGCAGTTGGCAAGTGAAGTTTGTATATCCATATTTACAAATAAGGTGTGGAAGGTCACCAAAGGATCATTGGTGATAGCAAAAGGAGAGAAGGTAGGTACATTGTATTTATGTACTGGTAATACTGACTCTTCTATCTGTTTAGATTCTATAGGAGTGGATAAAACACAGTGGCATGATAGGGTTGGACACATGAGTGAGAAGGGGATGTAGATATTTCACAAAAGAATTTTGTTTCCAGATATTAAACAAATTGATTTGGATTTCTGTGAGCATTTTGTTTATGGAAAACAAAAAAGAGTCAGATTTATCAGAGTCGAAAAAGAAAAGAAGAATGAAAGGTTAGAGATAGTGAATATAAATGTATGGGGACCATATCAGGTATCATCTCTTGGTGGATCTCATTATTATGTTATTTTTATTGATGATGCAAATAGAAAAAATTGGGTTTATTGCATTCGACAAAAATATGATGTTTTTGATACTTTTAAGAAATGGAAATATTTGGTTGAGAATGAGACAGGAAAAAGGTTGAAGTGTTTGAGATCAAACAATGGAGGTGAATATTGTAGCAAGGAGTTTGATGATTAATGTTCATACCATGGGATTTGTAGAGAGAAGATAGTTCCATGAACACCACAAGAAAATGGTGTGTCGGAAAGGATGAACATGACAATCATGGAGCGTGCAATGAGTATGAGATTGCATGTTGGTCTTCCCTTACAATTTTGGGCAGATGTTGTAGATACTGATGTTTACTTAATAAAAAATGGACCTTCAAATTCTTTGGATGGTGGAATTCCAGAGGAGGCATGGATAGGTAAAAAGGTAAACTATTCATTTTTGAATACTTTTGGTTGTGAAGCAATTGTCCATATTGATAAAGAAAATAGAACAAAGCTTGAGGAAAAATCCAAGAAATGTACCTTTATTGGATATGGTGTTAATGATTTTGGTTATTGCTTATGAGATTATGAAAATCACAAAATCATTAGGAGTAAAGATGTCATATTAAATGATAAGGTCATGTACAAATATCAGTTGCAGGGAAAAAAACATGAAAAATAAAAACCAAAATACACGACGCTTGATGAGATCAATGAAAAATAAATTCCAAAGGTACTAGAAAATCAAAATGTACAATAACAGGAGCAACAAGTACCTCAAACTTCTGCAAGTGTTGTTAGAAGATCTACCAGTTTAATTATACCCCCTAAACGATACTCTCCTTCATTGTATTATTTATTTTTGAATGATTTTGGTGAACCAGAATGTTATGAAGAGGCAATGCAAGTAGACACCAAAAATATTTGGGAGCAAGGAATGAACGAGGAATCAAATTCCCTGGTAAATAACCAGACTTGAGATTTGGTTTAGTTTCCTGTAGGAAAAAGAACATTGCAGAATAAATGGGTTTACAAATTGAAGGAAGAATATGGAGGAAAAACGTGGCACAATGCTAGACTTGTTGTAAAGGGGTTTTCACAAAAGAAAGGTATATATTTTGATGAAATATTTTTTCATGTTGTTAAAATGACTTCAATTAGTACTATTTTAAGTCTTGTGGTAGTAGACGATTTTCATATTGAACAGTTAGATGTAAAAACAATTTTTCTCCATGGGGATTTGGAGGAAGAGATTTATATGCAACAACCACAGGGGTATGAGGTCAAAGGGAAGGAGAATTTAGTATGCAAGTTGAAGAAGAGCTTGTATGGACTAAAGCAAGCTCCAAGGCGGTGGTATTTGGAATTTGACAGGTTTATGATAGAACAAGGTTATAGTAGATGTCATTCTGATCACTGTGTTTATTTTAAAAGGATATAAAATGGAAGATATATTATCTTTCTATTGTATGTAGATGACATGCTTGTTGTAGGGTCTAATATGAAGGATATAAATGTTATCAAGAAGAAATTAGCTAATTCATTTGTGAAGAAGGATCTGGGTGTTGCAAAGAAAATTCTTGGTATGAGAATAACAAAAGATAGGAAAAATCACAAATTGACATTATCTCAGGGTGACTACATAGAGAAGGTGTTGGGGAGGTTTATAATGCAGAATGAAAAACCCGTTAGTACACATTTGGCTATACATTTCAAATTAACTAAGGAAATGTGTCCCAAGACATGGGATGAGATAAAATACATGTCCAAGGTCCCTTATTCATCAACAATTGGTAGCTTGATGTATGAGATGGTTTGCACAAGACCAGATATTGCACATGCAATGGGAGTTGTGAGAAGGCATATGAACAATCCAGGTAAATAACATTGGGAGGTAGTAAAGTGGATTCGCAAGTATTTGAGAGGTACTTCTACTCATGGATTACGTTATGGAGTTTCAGACATTGTTCTACATGGATAGTTTGATTCAGATATGGAAGGTGAAAAATATAGCAAGAGGACCACCACAGGGTATGTTTTTACTGTAGGTGGAACAACAATAAGTTGGATTTCGAAACTGAAAAATATTTTTTCACTTTCAACAATAAAAGAAGAGTATGTTGCTACTACATAGTCTAGTAAAGAAATGATTGAGTTACAGAGGTTTATGGAGGAATCGGGAAAGAAGCAGGAGAATAGTATGTTGTACTGTGACAGTGAGATTTCCATTCATCTTACAAAGAAATCAACCTTCCATTCGAATAATAAGAAAATACATCTCAGGTTCCATTTCATATGATCTATCTTGGAAGATGGACAGTTGAAGTTGGAAAAGATACACACTAGCCAGAATCCTGTAGACATGTTAACTAACGGAGTAACCAGGGAGAAACTGAGTTCCTACTTAGTTTCAATTGGTCTTCAAGCATGAAGATGAAGATGAGAAATTTTCAAGGTCCAAGAAGGATCATAGTCTAGCATATACAACAATGGTCGAGTTGTTGAGATTAGTATCCAAGTGGGAGATTGTTGGTTGTGGAGCCTGATTATCTCCCTGATTCAGAGGTCTTTGTTTTCAGTCATGTTTATACCCCATGAAGAATTTACACCCCGAAATAATGTACACCACCATGCGGGGGAGTGCAAGGGGGGTTACCCCCCTATGGGGTCCATGGGAAAGCGGGCCCTTGGCAGGGGTTCAGGGGCGAAGCCCCAGAAGGAAACATTGCCTTGTAAATGGATATTGTAATTTCATAGTAAATCTGGACCGTTCATTATAAGATTGCATATATGACAATAGAAGTTATGTTAGGGTTTTTTCTCTCTATAAAGAAACCCTCTTTTACGAGGGAAATGTAATGCGGCTATGTAGCATTGTGAATATTGTATTATGTGTGAGGAGACTATGAGAGAAAGAAGAGGAAGTTAAAACAGGTGTGTTGTAGGTTGTATCCCTTCATTTGTTGGATAATAATAAAGGAAGGACTTGGAAATCTATTTGGTGGATGTAGCCCACACTGGGTCAACCACATATATCTGTGTCTCTATTGTATTGTGCATCTTTTGTGTTTTATTTTCTCATTTATTTTATTTTATTGCTCTGTGATCCTATTTTTATAACACTACTTCATTACTAGTATCATGTTGGTATCACATTAAGATCATAATTATTACCATAGTGTTACTCTTTAACACTTGTATTATCTAGCACATGCTAATTAATATAGGAGTCAAGCATGCAAACAAACCTTCTCACAACTAAGCGCTAGTTTGTGATGGAATCTGACTTCGCATGATCGATGCACGAAGCAGATGAGTTTCGGTGGGTGGGAAAGTTACGTTGAAAACATTCTTTACAAACTAATTCCCTAGTGCAACTTACCTCACCGAGTAGTGGGAAACCCTCCAAGGAGTCTGAGTGAGTCTAGCCAACGTCGATCCTAGGTACAACACCACCTTATCTGTGTTGTCACCTTGGGTAGGAAGTCTAAAATATTATGGCCTCTATGGTACCACCTACTATACCAAAGCAGAGGGGGGACAATTAACAATCGACACTAATACCAACAAAGTAGGTTTGATTACTCTAATGGCCCCAATGCAACCTCGTTCTTGACCCTTGTGTTAGAAGGGATTCCCAAAGTCAATGATATAACAGCTGGATTTAAATCCCTAACTCAAAGCTTTATGTTTGTTTAACATCTTTGGAAATTTATTCTCACAATCCTATTCCAAAGCTCTACACCTAAGCTAAGATGGGTTTGAAGATCCCTAGAAAATTTGCTAGATAAAGTTTAATTAGCGCTTGATTTTAGGCTGTAGTTACTCAAAGGAGTGTTCGTGAAACTGATGGTGTTTCGACTTGACTCTTTAAACCATGCAAGAGGAAAATGAAATGCAAGAATTTCAACTTCCATGAAAACTAGCTAGGGGAAGGAGAAATAGGTTTTAAGCAAAGAAATAATTTCTTGATACATTACTATGTGTACACTACTGATGACAAAAAGTATGAGATAATTATCCAGATAAATGGAAGCAAAATTACCCAAATTTTAAAAATACCATGCAAATGTCACCATTCACTTAGTACACCTATACAACATTGAAAAGAACAATGTAATAAAGAAAAAAATGATACAAATCCTTGTTTCATAAGAGGAATGTCACATAAGGATTTCAATTTTTTATTTTCTTTGGAAGTTTTTAACCTTGTCAAGACATAAGAGGTGTAAACATGGTGATATTAGTACCCAAAAAATCTATGTTCTTACAAAACAAAGGTTAACAAATTTCCATAAGTAGGGAAGGGATAGTGACAACAATTACCATGAGAGCACAACATTCAAGCAAAGGTAAAAGAGAGAGGAGACAAGAAGTGAGGGGATACCACCCTAGGGTTGAACTAGTGAAGGAAGAGAGGTGAGAGGAAACAACTATTATGAGGGAGAGTGAAATTTTGGAAAGGAACCATTGAAGGAACTAATATTAATTGTAAGGTGAAATGAGTCATGATTGCTACAAAGAGAAAAAATGAAAAATTCGCACTATTTGCAAAATTCCAAAATGAATAAAATCCACCGTGGAAGCAAAGGAATAGAGAACTATGGAAATATAATAACACTATACAATGGGGTGGTTGTAGGTGCATAGCGAGCAATAGTTCATGTATGGATAGAAGCACTAGAGAAAGTTACAAATGGAATTATGGCTTGGTATCGTTTTATTTTAGATGTTAGGAACATAGGTAATATTTTTTTAAATCGATATTTTACTACAAGTGTGTACACCACACCATCACTGAGCATGAATTTGGTGCACATCGATGCTATTACTAAGTTGGAGTTTTGGTTCTACCATTGTGGATTTATAGAGAACACAAGTATTAAATTTTCATTTATTTTTTTCTAACCAATAGATATTTAAATCTATTTTGTTGTGCTTATATTTTGATGCACTAGTGTGTTTGTAGGTAAATGGAGCACCAAATTGTTTTGAAACCAATATATTGTTACCAATTCGTGCAACCTACATCCTTGCGAGTGTCTATGGTGTGCACTGGCACTACAATGGTGTGATTATAAGTTGCATTGGTAATATTTTGTTTATTGATATTTCGAGTAAAAAAATTAAACCCAATTTTGTGTGCCATATATCATAATGAATCGATGTGTTTATATGCATAGGGACCATCGGTAATATTTTTTGTTTTTTTTAAACATTCTATTTTGTTACAAATGCATGCAAACTAACATAGGTGTGCATGCTTGTTGTGAACATTGATGTGATTGGTAAGTTAGCATGCATACCAGTATTATTTTTTTAATGAGTTTTTAAAACTGATATTTAATATAATTTAGTGAACCATGTAGCATGATGCACTAGTGCATCTAGAGGTAAAATGCACATTAAATGTATAGTTTTCTTTTAATTATTTTAATTGATATTTTATTATAAATTTGCATAACCTAACGTCATTGACCACATTTGGGTATGCATTGGTGTGATTGCCAAGTGTGATGAATATGGTTTAAACACACCAAGTAAAAAACATTTGCTAAAAGCTTCAACTTCCAGCCTCCACTATAAGTGGAGAAGGAAGAGGTGGTGTTTTCCTTTTAGTGCACTTTGGAAGTAGTAAGGTAGTGTTAACTTCTATCAAACCCTCCTTTAGTAGGCCTAATGATTGATAATAAGTGTTTCCTCCTTAGGTAATGGGTTTGAATTCAAAGAGGATAGGGTATAAAACCTCTAGAATGTGAGTTCAAGTGTAGTTCAATGTAGATGTTATCGTCTTCCATGAAATCCTTTTTCATTAATGGAGAGAGTTATAGAAGCAATGTCGAGCAATTTTCTTCTCACACTATTCCTCTCCTACTCTCCAAATCCATCGACATTCTCTTTGCACAGTTATGCATTGCAACTTTGCAAGGTGTGGCATTGAGTGCTCACAACATTCCTTGCACCAACATGGAATACTATGACTATTGATGCACTTTAGGATGGAAGAGATAATTAGTGAACTTCGTAGATGAATGTGATAGTGCGTGAGAGAAATTATAGAGGTTCAAGGAAACATCACAAAGGATTATATGTAAGTTGAGAGGTAGAGGACCTAGTTTGAAGCTAAGGTCAAATAAGCCAATCCAAATCATGATAAATTCACTATGGAATCATGCAAACACATTATGGATTCGAGTTATGGAAAGTTGGAATACCGAATATCTAGGTCTATACTTTAGATGGAATACTTTGATTTGGAGGCATTTGTCCTTGTGAATCAAGATCTTCTATCCATTCAGACCATTTTTATAAGAGTTCCAAGATGTAAAAGAATATTAATACACAACTATTAGATAAAAATAGTAGGTTACGTTTGCAATCTTCCTCGCTAGAGCCTATTCATTGTCTTGGAAAAACGTTAAATATTGTTTTAAAAATAAGCTTAAAAGCCAAAGTTTTAATTGTTTATCTAAAGTTGAGATAAAAGAATATTTAATAAACACTTTTATTTAATTTCATAAACACGATTTGAAGGATTTATTATGCCCTATATATGATATATTTTGATAAAAATAAAATTATACCACTATGCATAACCAACTCCCCATTCATGCAGAGTCAAACTCAGCATATGAGCAACTCACACATAAACCTATCCGCTATTAAGTGATGAATGTAGCATGTGGGTAGTATAGGGTTAGGGTTTGGGTAGAATACATTTATTGGGGACACCTTAGGCTTTTATTTTAGGCATTTTAATTTTTGTTTGTAAAATCATGGGAAATTCTGAGGGACAGGATCGCACGCAAGTATCAGTATCGATCTTGGTCTCGGATGGCCCTGCAAGTCTATCCCAATCAAACTTATGCCTAATTCCCAAGGACAACCAAGACACCAAGATACAAATGATTTTATAGTTGTATTTTTAAAAGGCACATTGGTTAATTGTTTTTGTAAAATCATGGGAAATTCCAAGGGCACTGTGTATTCAATGGTTTTTATCAGTATCCACCCAGATCGAATCAATGAAACAATGATAGATATTAGTACTGAAAGAAATTTTAGGTTAGATTAAATCAAATACCATTATTTCCTTCCTTTCCCTCAATAGTGTTGTGCATAGGTATTAGTCTCGGTATAGGATGGCCCTCAATTCCCTCCTTGCCCTTGATAGTCTCATGCACAAATGTAGGTCTTACTCTTGGATGGCCCTCGGTCTCGGTCTCGGTCTCCACATAAGAAGTGAATGCCCTCGACAGTCTCTTGCACAACTGTTGGTCTTAATCTTAGATGGCCCGTCATCTAGGTCTTGGTCTCCACCTAGGCAGTGAACACCCTCGATAGTCT